>CAODLS013012534.1:0-16618 GCA_948243855.1 Flueggea neowawraea
GGGCTACATATCGCCCCAGTTTATTACAAACCAAGAGAAGTCTTTGGTAGAGTTTGATAATGCCAAAGTGCTAGTTACTGATCAAAAGATTGCAACTGTTAAAGAAATAGTTCCTTTGTTGGAAAAGGCTATGCAATTAAGTGTCCCCCTGTTGATATTTGCTGAGGACATATCAAAGCAGGTATTGGAAACACTAGTTGTGAACAAAATGCAGGGTTTACTAAATGTTGCTGTTGTCAAGTGCCCAGGATTTGCAGAAGGAAAGAAAGCTTTATTGCAAGATATTGCCCTTATGACAGGTAAAAGTAGACATAGTTACTGATACTTTTCTCCTCCACAAATCAAACTGTTGGCAGGTGCATTACTGCAGTTATTGCTGGAAGTGAGTTTGTGAGACTGGAACGTGAACATCAGCAGAGACAGAGTCTATCCAACGGCCATGTTGGCGAGGCTTTAGATCATGAAATACATGGTCGCTTGTCAGCTGAAGCAAGCATAAAGTCTGCAATGCAGCTTTTTGTCAAATTTGCTGCGGGGATTGTGCTAGATTCTTGGGATGAAACTAACAGGTACTGTAATGCATACATACATGCACACAAGAAGATATGTACAAATGCATTTCATATCATCCTCCATTCTTTGCTTTGTGGTACATATAGATTAAATGCTTTCAAGTTAAATTCACCCTTTAGAAGTTTTTATTTGAGACCCAAGCGAATTGATTTTGATTCTTCTTATTGAAAGTGGAGTAAATAAATAGTAATCATATTAAGTTGGTCCCTAGTACGTCTTATTGTCAACTCAGCTGACTCTTTCCCCACCATCAAGAAAACATTTTGTGTTGTACTAAAAATTATTTATCATCTCAAACTGTATGTTTTGAAGCCTCAGATGTTTCATGTTTTTCTACCACTTGAATTTTTGTACTTTTTTCTTTAATTTTTTTCTATTTCTATTTCGTGGTCATATTTCTTTTTGAATTTTATACTAGGTTGCGTTGTTGATATTGTTATTCAGTAATTTACCAGTACCAATGAATTTGTTTTAAGAGCTTTATAATTTATTACATTTTACCATTGAAGAAGTTTCTGGTTTCTTATTTTTCTATTTTCTTCCTTGGATGTTGTTGCTACGCAGATGTGAGTGGTTCTTCATAATAAAAAGTTTGATCAAATTGTTTATATTTCTTCTTCTGCTTTTTGACAGATCTCATCTTGTAGCAAAGTTCATATTCTTAGATCAACTATGTGAGATCTCTCCGTACCTTCCGAGAAGCTCTCTTGAGGCTCATGTTCCTTACTCGATTCTCCGGTCAATCTACAGCCACTACTATTCAAATTCTCCATCCATGCCACTAGCACTGTTGAATGTATCATAGCCACGCCATTCGCCTGCCTTATCACTGTCACATCCTCCCCTGTAGTGAGACAGCCTCGTGGAGACTCCACGTCTCAGTACAGTGCTACCGATTCAGGTTACTTCAAGGGATCATCACACAGCCAAGAGCATATTTACGATACAGATAGCTTGCGTAGCAGTGATAACAGGCATCACAATGTTCGTCGGTCTGGACCTCTGGACTATAGTTCAATCCACAAAGTTAAATTGATGGACGGCTCTGCTTCAGGGAGCAGAGGTCCTAGTCCACTGCCAAGGTTTGCAGTCTCAAGATCCGGGCCTTTGATGTACAAGTAGGAAATGGTGAGACACACTAGAGATAGGAGGTTGATAAATTAACTAGCATCTTGCCAAGTATCAGTTGTATATTACATACAAGATTGTAGAATTGCTGGATATAAATTTTGGCATGATGTATTTGGAAAGCTTTTATAAGATTCTTCACTATTGTTGTAATGATGTAAATTAATGCCATTTTCCAGAAGACCAGTTCCTGCATCATTCATACGAAACTCAACCGGACCAATTTGATGTGGCCGATTGCTAAAACAAGAAGAGTGCCAAACAGATCTTTATGTGTGAATGTAATACATCAATCTAAGAAAGATACATCTTCACTTCACACTTTGACCAGTGGCACTGGCTGCATCAAGAAGCATCATTCGCTTGCTCTGAGAACAGTCTTTATTGAAATGCGTGCATTAAGTGTATACTACAATAACCAGTTCTAAACTTGGAACTACCTGCAATTAGTCGACCAAGTTCTTCCGGTAACAGCCGAACCGAGTTATAAGTTCAGTTGGAAACGCCAGCCAACCTAACGGAGGTGATGCCTGCAAAGTAAAATGACGAAAGCAGTAGCAGAATTAATCATCAATCAAAGTTGCAGATAACTAGCTAAACAATTTTTAGCAAGAGATCAATCAAAGCAGAACCTTAGAGTTGCTTTCGTTCCGCGTCGAACTTTGCACCGGATTGTGGGAAAACCTAGGCGTTGGTGAGCTTCATATCGATGACAACCTGAGAATCCCATTGTAAAACAAGTGATCGAAATCAGATGTTGGGAAAGACGTGATCATGTGATATCAAATAAATACAGCCAATAATTGTTGGAAAGTAAGAATCTTTAAGTCAGCACATACCATAATAGACCCCATCAACCTCAAGAGCATCATCTGCAACAAGAATCAAAATACATAAAATATTAAAAATTCATGGTTTTGCAAAACCATTCAACTAGAATCATATAATTTAATCTACAAAGTGAATCCATTCACGAACAAAGTACGGGTCAAGTTTCAGGAAAAAATTCAAAGTAATATTTTTCTGCAAGTGGGTACCTATTAGAAGCACCAAAAGTAACATAAACTAGTGAAGGTAACTTTCTTAATTTTAATAGTTCTTACAGGTACTTGGAGACCAATTTCTTTTATGCTGTCCATCAATTCAATGACCTTGTTTTGATCATTAGCTCTGGTTCTCATAAGGGGTCTTCTTATCTTATCAAGTGGAAGCTCCAATATGATTGGCCCTGCATTTTGTGAACCATTGTTATTACTCCCCGGAGAAGCCTATGAACATAACAAACGAAACCCATCAAGCTCAAAACCATAATCACTGAATCATGCTAAGACACAGAGAGATAAAGAGTACAGTACCATTAGATGAGGCCGAAACAGAGAGCCTCCTCGAGTTGATTGTTGTTGTTGGCACTCTAAACAAAAAATTTGCCATTTCTTTGCTTAGCTATCTTGATCTTTTTGCTGTAGAGATATATATTAGACAGTAAATGTAAACGAGTAAACCAAACATGAAACATATGGTTGGTGAGCCAGTGGGCCATTATGATATTGAAGGGTCCAAGATAGACCGTCTCTTTAGAACCAAGTAGTTCGAGGTTACTGTAGTAAAGCCCATGTGTGTTATACATAACAATTCCTAATTAACTGAGTAAAGCTGCGTCCTTTGCTATCATCACTATGGCTGCTATCACTTCTCTCACTCTTCTCAGGTACTCTCTCTCTCCTTCTCTGTAGCGCAAATGTGGTGAAATGTGATGTTGGGTCTGTTTAATATGGATTATGAACAGGAATTATGTTATAAGTGCAAGGGCATTTTCAAAGGTGAAGTCTTTATCTCCAAGAGCCACTTCCAATTTCAATTCCACCCGCTTCCTACTTCCTCTTCATTCTCGCAGGTACTTGGATGACTTATTTGGTTGGATAATTTGTGTGCTATGGAAAAAGCTTGCCTGTTATTAGCTCTTGGGGACTACTTGTATGATGAGGAACGAAGTTTCATAGCTTTGTTAATATAATCTATCCATCAGCACTTGTCAATTCACTACTTTGTCACTAATTTGACTATGTTGTAGGAAGCACTCTTATGGCCATGTTTTTTATGGTTGGTTTGGAATGTTATACACGAGGTTTATTCTTTTTTTTTTTCAGTGAAACTTATTAATAAACTCGGTGGATTATTGGGTTGTTAGAGTTTGGGAGATTTATATAATGTATCTTAAGAGTTGGATTAGTGTAATTTGCAATATCCAAGTTTGGTGTTATCGATAATTTTTTTTTGATGGTAGAATATATAAGCTACTAATTCATCTCAATAGCAGTGCTAGGATAGGCTTGTTTATCATGGATTTTGCTACATAAACTTTCTTGTTTGTCTGGCCATGCATTTTGATTTTCTGATACGTTCTGTTTGTGCTGCTTCTTTGACCATCTCCTGAATTTGAAAATTCCGTTTTTTTTTTGGGGAATACCTATAAATTACTGTGTTTGTTGTGTCATATTCTGGTTAATAGAGAATTTTTCATTTAAAGCGAATTTTGTTGCTTTTCCTTATCAGAAATCATGAGAATTGCATTTTTATATCATTTTTCCCTCTTTAAAATTCTTCTCATGTTTCATTTTGTGATAATCTTTCAGATCGCTTTATTGTACTAATGCTGTAAATGATGAAGAGGCTGCTGCCCAAGCAGCTGCTGCAAGTGCTGACAATGATGCTCCAACCATGTACCCATCACTTGTGACAAATGCTGGTTTGATCTCGCATTTAGTTAGTCGTCATGTTGAACATCATGATTGAATTTTCTTTGACTTGATGCATCAGAATATAAAGTTCATTCAGATCTTAATAGCAAGTGTGAGAATTATAGTTCTTAATAAAGATATCTCACAATTGTTAATCAAGAATCATAAAAGAAATGCCTTTAACTTAATACAAAATTTGTAACTGTTACATGGATACTTAAGTTGGCTAGACTCACTGTTTGCACTTATGAAAGACTTGGCATATACGCAAATGAAAATTTGATTCCTAGGTAGTATATTACATGCTGGACAGTGTTGAATTTGCTAAAATTCTGATGTTTGAAAGAAAGCATACTTATATGGGGATTTCATTTCTACAACCAATCTTTCTTTCTTTCTTTCTTTTTTGTAATCCGAATGAGGTATTTGCAAAATTTTGGTCAATTTTATTTTCCAAGATCTTGAAATTAAGCTAGTATTAATAGAGGGTCTGTGGTAGATGAGCTGAAATACATCTTAAGTGTGACAATTTGGTGTAATGCATCAATCTTAAGATTCTCATCTCTTTTTCCCCAGTTTTGACAAGATCATAGCCAAAGAAATCCCTTCATCAATTGTGTACGAGGATGAAAAAGTCCTTGCATTTCGTGACATTAGTCCTCAAGCTCCTGTTCATGTTTTAGTCATTCCCAAGCACCGGGATGGATTTTATGCAACTTGGGAAGGTTAGCTTAGTCATGTTTCCTTAAATTTGTTGTATGCACACAACTCTGAACTCTGCACACACACACACACATTCATATTTATATTCGAGAAAGATGCAAATCATGGAATTTAGCTGGAGAAGATATTTGCAATACTCAATTCATATTCAGACAGTTTCTGGTTGTCCAAGCTGCAAATTTGCAGCATGTAACCAGAAGCATATGATTTGACTGAAAATCCTTAAATTAAGTCAATTGTGAAGGGGAAGGGTTTTCTAAGAAAGCCGTGGAAAGGAGATGCTCGTCACGACTTTATTCAATCAATGTCATGCTTTGTTCTTTGTCACTTGTCAGGCAGAAGCAAGACATAAAGAGATACGAGGTGAACTACTCTATGCAGCGAACATAGTGGCGGAAAAAGAAGGCATCCTTGACGGATTTCGTGTTGTCATCAACAGTGGCCCCAGTGCATGTAAATCAATATTATCCTATTTGTGCAACTTCTGTTCTTTGTTGATTATGTTTCAAATCATTTTATTGTGCTGATATTTGATGACTCCCTAATCTAGGTCAATCTGTCTATCATCTGCACTTGCATGTCCTCGGCGGGAGACAAATGAAGTGGCCGCCTGGTTAAATCAGAACTTATTCAGCTGAAGATTTGATTATTCCATTCTGTTTCTTTGTTGTTGTTCCCCTTGTTTGAGCAGTTATTTGGGTCTTACTCTTAACATTCTACTATTTGCGAAGCTTTGCAAATTTTTGGCTCAGCAGACTGTAACTGGTCCTTGAAAAGAAACTTCCTCGAATAGAGATGTTTGTATTCTGGTAGGTCAGTGATGCTTTAGAAGACTAGCCTGAATTCTGCAGCTTGGTTACGGTAGTCTATTGACATATACGTGTAGTTTTGGGGGGGTTGTGATAATTTCGCAGAATTCGTGTGATGATTGACGAGTAATAATCTACAGAAAAGCAGTTTGCGATTTTTCCATACGGATCGGGGACGTGACAATCAATGGATTTTACAATCAATATATTAATCGACCCACAAATATAACTTGCTTCCCAAATTTTGCTTCAATCCGACGGGATACCATATCATCTTCAAACTTCAACAAATCACTGAACCCCACAAGTTCGAGCTCACCATTTGGAGACTGCATTCTGCTGTTACAACAAAACAATCCATTTCCAGTGACACCGAAGTGACACAATTCCGGAGTTATTTCCCCCCCATAAATGGCAGTTTGATTAATAAACCAAGTCTTTGGCATCACCTATCCGTGGCACAGATAAGTCCAGTATAAACACGATGAGAAAAATTCTTTGGAGCCGAAGGAAGATGGAACATGAAAAAGAATCAAGCATATGCTGAAGATTTATTATCTAACCATGTACAACAAATCAATTACAATGACAACAAGAATCAAAGTCTATATCCATTTATCATTTCCTTCTCACCTTCACAGTAAACTTGTAGAAAGTAGGGAAATCTACAACAGTGCAAAAAAAATTCTAGTACCCCGATTTCAATGCCTTGGTTCACGGTCGAGGTCCACCTCTTGGAAAAGTAGAGATATCTTCTACTTCAGACAGCTCTTGAATATGCATCTACTATTTCCATCTTGTCTGATCCTGCGAAAGTTTTATCCTGCAAATATTGGGATTCAGTTGCTAACTTTGGCATGCACACTATTCAGGTTCTAAATCACAGCCTAATTTGTCATCGTAAGGAGCCAATAATCCGTGTCTGGTTAGTGCATAGACAAGAACAGTCTGGTTCACTAAATTCTTTCTTAACAAGCCGTTTGTCACGATTAATCATCAAACTTACATAAGTGGAAACTTCTGTGAGACTTCCCGCCATATCTCATTGACTGTTCCATTTGAACTGCCATATGAAAAGAAACGCTGCACCTGTTGCACATAATTAAATTGCAATGTAAGCCAAAAACATGTCCTATACCTTCAATCTTAATAGATAACGGCATAACACATATGAGACCAAACAATGAGCAAAAGGCTTCTTCCCTTGAATATTACCAATGAAAATTGGTCTAAGCTAATAAAAGGGAAAATAACAAGACAGAGCTGAACAACTATAAAGTTTTATTAATAAATTAAGATGAACAAATACTAAATATAAGCCTCCAAAGACCTACGTGACTAAGCAATTTTTACTAGAACGCAAACATGGGCCTCAAACGTGGTACTAGCACCACCATTGGCTCCATCATAAGCCCTATTTTAAGTCTATCCCAAAAAACCAAATGTTCACTGGCCACATCCTAACTTGAATCTATGCCTTTCAATAGCTTAAACTATGCTTTTGATATTAGATTCCAATAGCCTAACAAAATGAACCATATAGAAATCTAGCTACAAATTTGCCTTATCGCAAACCTAACACAGGTAGAAACCCTCATTCAACTTGAGCATTGAACAATCACCCATATAATCATCCAACGACATAAAATTGATAACAAAGAGCAGAATATCAATTAAAAACATTGAATACCATCAGACATACCTTTCGGAGCTCCCTCTGATACTCAAGGATCCTCTCATCACTAACTTTTCTCAGTTTCTTAACCACGTACCCTGGACTCAGGGCGGCCGTAGTCTCCACAAACACAGCAATCTTCCTATAATCAATAACATCCTCAAAAGGCAACTCAATACTTGGATTTTGACACGTTCTTCTTTGGGCCTCTTCGGGATCGCTGACCTTGATGACCGGAGACCCGACACGTTCTTCTTCGGGCCCGGATAGATCGGAGTAGAGGTACCACTCCCCCATGTGCTGGTGGCCGGGATACTTGGATTTCGACACGTCGGAAGATCCACGCGCGAGTGCGTGCTGCTCGATAATTCCGGTGGTGAAGCGTTTCGGACATGAACACCTTGAGCCTCGCTGCGGCGTTATTGGAAGACGATTCGAGGAGAGCAGAGGAGGAGAGGGGGTGCTCATCGGATACCTCTTCTAAGTGTTTTAATTTTTTTTTGTTCTAATTGTTTTGTTTTTCCTTATATACCAGTACAATGTTAATGTATTCCTAAGCCTTTGATTCGGCTCTTATTGGTGCAACACCTTGTCAAAGCTCACATCAGTCTCCCATTTCTTTAGAGAAGAAGATCTTGAGGACGCCATGTCCACTTCTCTCAACTCTTCACACCATAACCGTGTGCCACCCGTCACTAAATCTTTATTATTACGTGATTAAACATGTAAATAGGGCAAGTATTTCATGAAAAGCGACTTTTTACAAGTTGCTTGATCATGTTTTACATTATTTCTTACCAGATTTCAATCAAGTGACTCGAAGCAATCTCACTGCCAAAAACCCAACTCAAAAACCACTCGACTAACCTTAAGAAAACCAAAAGACTAGCACAAGTCAAAGACAAATAAGTCGAGATGCGAGCTGCTTGGTTCCCCCAATAATGGTAAATCACTGGACCTGCAAATTTAGCATAAGGGCTGGTCATGTAATGATTGATATCACACAAAACACTCTTCAATTACGATTCCAGGGTGTTTCTTTCCACTTCCTTGCAGACACTGTTCACCAATGCCGTCACATCTTTGTGGCATCCCAATGAGTGCTCAATTATGCCTTGTCTGTGCAGAAACTCCACATCTTCGACCATGTCGACCAGACCGTTCAGTAAGAAGAAGTAGGCTGTGACTTGTGGCCGGTGCGCGCTATGGCGTTGTTCAAAAGCCATTATGTTGTGGAACAATGTACCTTTATAGTCGTCGATGTAAACAGGATGAATTATAAGGGCTCTCCTTCGGAACGGACTTGGAGGGGAAGACAATTTTTTCCTATCTCAATGATCACGGCGGCTTTTCTTAGTTACTTCATCGGGCGGATCCGCTGGATCTCCACTTCTTCTACTGTTTCTTGGCTTCCATTGTTGTTTTCAGGTTCTTTCTTGGTATTATCTGCTTCTGTTGCGGCTGCTGGAAGGATCCTGGAATGGAAGAGATCAAGAAGATGTTTCGAATTATAGTACAAATCATGATTCTCTCCTGATTGTGTTAGTAGCTTGGAATCTATTTCCATTGAAGGGCTTTGGATCAGAGGGGCGAAGTACCGGATTGCAAGCTCTTGTAATGATTTTCCTGATTGTCAGGCTCTCTTCTTGTCAGATTAAACAGTTCCTGAAGAACAAACATAGGAAGTTGGTTCTCCAGCATTATCAAATCACGGCGGAGAGTTGGCAGCAACCATCTTTCTATCAAACCGGATCCATGCCTGAACCTATTCTTCTCTAACTCTCGCAGGAATTCTACCACAAAGCAACCATCAATGAGCATCATCTCCACAAATTCATCAGTGCCAAATTTTATTTTTTCAGCGTATTGGTTTCGAGCGTCCTGTTCCAGGTTCACCAACGCCTCAATCACAGGCTCAAATTGGACTGCTTCATTACCACTAGTATGAGTTTGATTAAATAGCCGCGAAACAAATTTACGCTTAATCCCCTCCATTTCTTGCAGCCGGATTTGCCACTGTGGTCAGGGCCAATCGAGATAACGTTGGTTTTATAAGCTTTTGGCTCACTTCACGCATGTTTGAAGGAACCCTGTAGATGCATACTGAGCTTCTGTCTTCAAATTCCGGACTTCTCAATCCTTCTTTCAAGAAAACTCTCCAGTTTATGCCTGGAACATCCTGCAATTGTTGTGACTTAGGAATTGCTGGTGCCGATGATTTTGTCACGGTTCGGAACTTTCTTCTGCATAAATTTTGCAGGAGTAACCAGGATTTTTGGCCATTCATAGCCATTTCCTGGTGCAAGAGTACTGATTCTTCTGTGGAACTGCAAGGACATGAATGCTATGTTGTTTTATAGATGTTCAAAGTCAATGCTACTTCTTCTTTAATTAATCTATTACAACATTGCTGATTTTCATGGACAACGTAAAAGACTTAAATTATTGTAATCTTTATGTATTTGTTGGCATTTCTGTTTCAGTCTATATAGCTGGTGCTCCTGGGAAAAATGATGATGACAGGAAGGATGACTATAGCACAATTAGGTAAGTTCAATTCACATTTGATTTGGTCTAATGTGTTTATCAAACTTCATGGTATGACATTCTTATAGCAAATTAATATCGGTTTGTTGCTGATTTTAATGTTGTTTTATTCAACCTATTCTTTCACATTTGGCATCTGGTTTTCTCCAGCACTTGAAAGGTGGATGACCTTTTCTTCCACAATGTTTACATGGAGGGAAATTTTTCTTACTCTTATTTCCTTGCCTTGCCATTAATGCTCCCTCTACATAACCTTCTGCTCGCATTAATATTCTTTGTTTTTGACCCTACAAAGCATTTAGCAATTCTGTCAAACTAATTTTGGACAGATCTTTAGCATTCTCCAAGGAAGAAATTGTTGTCTCAAATCTTTCAGGGATGGTAACAAGAATTTTTTGAATTATTCTCAAATTAGAAATCTCAGAACCAAACAATCTTACCTTGTTAATGATGCCTAGAAGATTGTCAGCATACTCTTTGATTGTCTCTAACTCCTTCATTTTTTGCATCTCAAACTCTCTAATTAAATTCAGCTTTTGCATTCCTTTGACCCGATCATCTCCTTCATATTCAGTCTTGAGAAAATTCCAGATTTCAAATGCTAATTTCAAGAGCATAATTCTGGTGAAGATTGATGGTGAAACAACAACAAACAAGGAAGCCTCGCCTTCGACTTTCTTCCTTTCCTTTCTTTATGAAGTTTCATTTGTGCCACAGTTGGATTGTTGGGCACTGGAAGAACTTGGTAGTCTTCCTCAGCAGCTTCCCAGAGGTCATTTGCTTCCAAATAAGCCTCCATTTTTGCTGGCCAAACTAAGTAATTTTGTCCATAAAAAACAGGTGGAGCAAGTACTGTAAATGTTGTTTTAGAATCCCTTCGTTTCATGGATTGGAGCTTTCTTCTATGATGGTTGACACTCATAAGTCCCTCAAGAAGAGTGACTCTAATACCATTTTGTTGGTTTTAGAGAGGCACAAAGAAAAAGAAAGATGAACAATTTACTGAAACATACAATTTCATTGAATAATGAACTACTTAAATATATGATTTGCAACTAAGAAAGAGATAAAATAGCAGCATAATATTCTAAATATCTGATACTAAGATTTGAATAACTAAAGAAATCAAAATAAACTCAAATATCCTAAAGACTTGGTCAATGCAGATTTGGTGGGAGCTATTGATGCAGACTTTTTCAACTGCAACGAAGGAGTAAAGAACCGGAGAGCAAGCTCCTGAAGAGATGTATTTGGATGGTGAGAGTTGGAAGGACTAGTGAGCAAGAACAGTTTCTGCAGAACAGAAAGTGGGAATTGGTTCCCTAGCATTATAAAATCGCGGCGAAGAATCGGCAGCATCCACCTTGCTAGCAAAGCAGAACCATGCGTGAAACTATACCTCTCCAATTCTCTCAGGAGCTCAGTCACGAAGCAGCCATCAATTAGCATCATCTCCACGAATTTCTCGGTGCTAAGTTTTATTTCCTCTGAGTAGTGGCTTCTGGCTTCCTCTTCCATTTCCTCTAGTTCATCGATCACTACCTCCAACTTAAATGCATCATTTGCACAATTCTGATTGAAAAGCCGGCAGAAGAATCTCCGCTTCACCTTCTACATTTCTCCAGGTGTGACAGTCCGCGATGATAAGGACCGATGGAGACAATGTTGGGGGTATAAGCTTTAGGATCTACTTCACGCATAATGGTGGGAACTCTGTAGATACAGACCGTGTCACTCTCTTCAGGATGGCAAGTTTGTAACTCCTCAGCAAGTGAAGCCCTCCAGTTTGGACCAGCAACATTCTGGAAAGGTTGTGGCATCAAGTTAGCAGGGCCGGATATCTTGGTAAAATTATGGAATTTTCTGGTGCATAGTTTTGGGAAGAGAAACAAGGAATTTCTGCAATTCATGGCCATTTCGAAATGCAAGAACTAATATTTCTGTGTTGTGCTTTGAATGTGTTCTACTCTTATGGTCGCACAACCACAAGGCCAATGACTTGAGTCTTCTCTAAAACATTATTAAAACTATTAGAGAATTTATTGGGTTCTTAAACTTGATGCATTTTTTGGCACTTCTGTTTTATTCATGTGACCAATGTGAACATAAACGGTAGCAATGATGACTAGGGAGTAGGGAGCAGTATGATAAATTTGCAGATGATGACAATGTGGAGGAATCTGTGAATTAAATTGCTAAACATTCAGGCAGAATTGGTACAACATGAAAACGCAAAATATATTGCTGATGTTTAAATTTGTGAATTGATTATGTTTGTTAACGTGACACCATCTGGTTTCGTAATATTTTTTGTAGCCATGCCCCGAGATAAATCATAGTCCATAGCTTTAGGCTCTTTCTGGGATGCAGTAACTATGCAAATTGCTAGTAGCATAATTACCTGTTTAAAAATTGTGTTTGATTAATTTATGTGGAGCTTATGAAACTGATGCTACGTTGTTGTTTTTTTAATGGTAATTATACTGGAGAAAATGTGAAGAAATGAACTAATTGAGTCAATTCTTAAACGTCAAAAAAGCACAACTTAGCATCTTCTTGGATGCTGCAGTAATTTCATCTAGTACACCTGTTTATTTAACCCTTTTTAAGTATGTTTTTTATTATGTGTGAAAAGCTACCATATTCTCACTCATGATTTTCTTCTGAGATTTAAAAAAAAAAAAGCAAACAAAAAATTTGTAGGTAAAGATTAGGTTCAGAAAATTTCAAAAAGAAACTTGAAGTAAAATAGAAAATTTAATTTGGTTATTGATATCAGTGACAGAGAGAAGGGTGGACGATCACACACTCCTTCCAAGATTTAATGTCAATTGAAAAAAAACTTACACTTTGTATAAATAAATCATTTTTATGTTCGTACGTACATATACATATATATAATACATATTGTTATTTTCCAAATGAATTAGTGTTCTATAGTTCAAATTACTTTTGCTACATCCAAACAAACTTGAATTTTTTATTTGCTAATAAAAATTTTAAAATTAAGATTATATGTCTTTCGATTGTGCTCAATTCAATGTGTTGCATTCTTCTTAGACTACCTCCATCCACCTGCGGTATCACCATATAGGCCATGAGCCATTGCCTTCCACTCTCGTTTTCGTCACCTTCTACTTCTACTACTCCCACTCCTATTACAATTTTGGCTTCGCCAAAGATTTACAATGCACCTATGAGCAGAGAAAGAAAATGGAGTTAATTGATTTTTTTCCAAAAGAGACAAAAAAGATTAATTTTATTTGGTATTGCGATTCTTAAAACGTCAATCATGAAGTAAAAGTTTTTTAGCCGTCAGCCTCAGGTGGTGGGTAAGTGACAACCGTCAACTAAATGGGGTTAGGTAAGGCAAAACATACAGTCATCTTCTCCGTCCATCCAGTGGCTCTAATTAGTTCTGGTAGTTAAACACCACCCCTCTTCAGTCAAAAGGAAAAAAAACCACCACCACGCACCAGAAGAATCAAGAGAAACAATAATGGGACTTTATTCCATGGCGATGGACACCGTCGAGGCATACAGGGCTGTCACCGACGGCCTTCTTCACCATTGCAACACTCATGGTTGTGGTCTATAATGTTGTCTGTGGCATGTTTGTTGGACCAGAGGCGTTCAAGAAACCAACAGTGTCTGAACCGGTCCAGGTGGGTAATATTACAGAGCAAGAATTGAGAAGCTATGATGGGTCTGATCCAAATAAGCCAATCTTGATTGCTATCAAGGGCCAGATCTATGATGTATCCAGCTCCAAGTAAGATCAAAACTCTTCTATAACCATGAGACAACCGATTTTCTGTTAATTTTTTCTCTTATAAACACTTAAGTTGATGTCTGATCTGATGGGTTTTTCTGGTTTGGTTTGGTTAAGGATGTTTTATGGGCGTGGTGGGCCATATGCAAGGTTTGCTGCGAGGGAGGCCAGTAGGGCATTGGCTCTTTTGTCATTTGATCCCAGGGACTGTACAGGGAATCTTGAAGGTCTTGGTGATCAAGAACTTGCAATTTTGCAGGACTGGGAAGATAAGTTCATTGAAAAGTATCCTAAAGTTGGCCAGCTTGTCCAAGATGGAGGAAAAAAAGAGGAATAAACCATGAATTTTTTGAAGATTTGCAATGTAAGTACATATATAGGAGGATGCAATATATGTAATGTCTTGTACTAGAAGAGGCATATGTGAAATCTATATTTGAAGCCATAGAGAAGTTTTGTAAATTAGTCACTGGCTGATTTGAGCTTCACATTAGTCTAAAGATTTCAGGATCTCAATCTTTTTTGGTTCAATTAATTTGGTCACCTGTATCACTCTGTATATGATGTGGCTATGAATTAGTGAAAATGAAGCTTTATAGTTAATCCACTACAAGGATCTCTAAATAATCGCTTTTACAACTCATAACAAATGTACAAGGTTCCTCTGAAATCAAAATAATCAGTCTGCCAATACAGAACAGTCATAATCTACACATGGTCTAAAACAAGCATTGTTTGACATAACAATTTCTGCATACTACACCATCTTCTGTGCTGCTTCAAAGAAGATATTTACTGTCAAGGAGTCTGAAAGCAAGCTAGGATAGCAAATGATTGCGTGGACGGAAAAAAATTCTGGACCTTTGTGTATGTCTGATTATGTCTATAACTAGTGGAAATTGCAGGGAAGCAAACATTAGTACTGGAATGCAAGCAACCACAGCAATTGGAATGGTGGTCAATTCCAATCCATGGCCAAGAGCAATGAAAAGAGTGAAACTGAAAGCAATCATCATTGAAGCTATGGATATGAAAAGGGTTGCAAGCCCCATGACTAACTTGTTCGGTAATGATTGCAAGAAATCTTCTTCAGCGTAACGGGAAGTCAAAATGGACAAGAATATTAGAATTGATGTAGATGAAGAGAATAGAGCAACTGCATCTGATACTATGAAAACCATGAACGGCCTCCTGTTGAGAAAAACTGGCAGGCCTTTATCATTGTTTCCTCCAGGCACCGTGAAGGCAGCAGCAAACATCACAGTAGCGATAAGCGTTGCAACAACCATGCAAGAAGAAGCCGTGTCCTTCATCCACTTTTCGCCTTCGCGCAGCAGCTTTTTATGTTCTATGGAAAATAAACAATGAGGTGTGTTCCCATCAGAGTTCTCCATTTCAATATATAGAGGTTGGACTATCTTTTCTACTTCCTGAAAAAACGCATCAAATAAATAGAAATCACATTTTGTAAGCAATGATAAAAACCAACACATTTAAGTTTTTACAGATTCAATTAAACAGGAAACATATCAACCTTGAACCAAAGCAACTCCCTTCGCAATTGCAAAGCATCGCCAGAGTCTGTTTTGAGTCTACTTGTATCTGGTAGCTTTCCAACCAAATGCAACATGTTGTTATTAGCATCATCCCTGTAAATGGCTATGAAATCTTTTAGTGCACCTATTTCATGTATGAGATTAAACACCTTCTCTTGTCGATGTTCTACAGCTGTATGAAATATACTTTTACTCTGCTCATCAACCTTCCATATAAGATCAGGATATGAATGAATAAGCACAGTTATGAACTCTACGATTTCATGTTCTGCAGCTGTAAACAGCAATCGTTTTGGAGTTCTTATTAAGTCTTTAACATCCGTATCATCTAGACGCAATATCTGCTGCCACAGTTACTTCACCAGCTCAAGTGCTTGCGTATGCTGCAACTTTAATTTATAAATTGTCTTGCTTTCTGGTACTGCAAAATATGTGATGAGTCAATCTGATCTGATCAACCATGGAAGACTAGTTCGTGCTGATAACTTACCAAGGCAGAAAAGGCAGTTGCGGAGAAATGATTTTGGGCTTGGCAACACTGAAAAAATGAACAAAGATTTCTATACATTAATACTAAATTCAAGCAGCCACAGATTTTTTCAGCAACAGTTATAACATAGAACATGTAGAAATGACTGTGCCATGAACTGTTTTCGATAGTTGATGAAGAATTCTAATTGTTTGTTTGACATTGAGTCTCATTAAAGGCATACATTTAGCAAAAGCTATTAGCATTTTGTGTTTCATATGTGTGCAGGCATTTGAATTTGTTCATATCGAGCAATAAGAGCGAGAGAAGAACCTTGTTTGATTAAGCCGAGCCGATGATCATCATCAACTGAACGACTAGAAAGATAATATTGTGCTGCCACCTGGAGACCTTCAAGATACCATGATATAAGTTTGATGGTAAGTCTGCTTGCTTAGATGGATGCAATTTCTCATCCTAAACATGCAATTTTAAGCGATAAGAAATCATACTCAAAATAGGCTTAAGTTCTCATAGATTTTCATGTCGGGCTGAATGTTAAAGAAATCAGGAAGAACGAGATTGAAGCTATGTTTCAGTACCGTTCACCTAAGTATCCCATCTTTTG
>CAODLS013012723.1:0-23410 GCA_948243855.1 Flueggea neowawraea
CATAGTTTTAAAGACCATCTTAAAGCTCACAAATAATTCATGAGTTGCAAGAACAAGTATTAATTAAAATACTAAATCTCATTTCCATAACTAATAAACAAAACACCTATTGATTGTTTAAAGCAAGCAAGCTAATAGGAAATTAAGCTAATTTAATCGTCCCAAAAGCTAGTAAATGATAATACGAGAAACATAAATTTAGCAACTAATTACTTTCGCTTGTACCTCTAGTTCATGAAGTTCCTTACATTCAATAATGGAACATATATCCATTTACTATCCTCTTCTTAAGGCCATACACATTTCAAATAAGTGTTAGTTCTACTTCATGTATCATATACTTAAGAATTAGAGATATGATGGATCGAACTCGAAGAAAAAGCTTTGCTTTGCTTATACTTATAAAGCTCATCGAGGTACTTCTTGCAATCATTATTCAATGTAATGTTTAGTATTTTTGTGATGAAAACACTTAGCATTATTTTCTATCCCTTTCTTATGTTTGTCTTACAATGGGCTTACCCTTAGACAAAGACTTTCTTATCTTTAACCCTACCAGTTCACAACCTTTGATGGAAGTGGGATCGAACTTCTTCTATTGCCTTGAGAACTATTCTCAAATTTCATTTTTGATCAAAGAAGTCACTTTCATAAAGCCAATTTTCCTTCTCAAGGATTGTATGGACTATCACTTAGTTATTAGTGTTCAACAATAAAAATCAATAGAAAAATATGTAACAAACACCATTTAAAGTAAGGTCTTTTACGTTTAAACGGTTGCTCCCACTATTTTGTCAAGTCAATTTCCCTCCACATTGACTCGTAAAATACATAAATTTTACTGGCGGGCCAATATCCATATTTCGCTTAAACTGACTAAGTTCGAAGCAGCACCCTACTTTAGAAGAACCTACCAACAACTAATACAGTCATTGTTGCATCATTGCAAATGGAAGGTATCACAATTAATGGACTTAATATTTTGTGGGAGGGATTTTATTCTTCAATTTAGAAATTTCATTGAGTGGCCCTACCAGTAATTACTAGCGCGACATTCATTATGACATAAAAGAAATATAAATAAACCTATCCAATTGTATAAAAATAAAGTATGTCATGGTTATTTAGATAGGAAAATCTTTCCAATTATATCACATATAATTCTTAAATTCTATGAGATTTGACATAAAATGTCCCAACAATTGAAATTCCATCTTATGTCCTAAGGCCCAAAACCTTTTTGACAGCCAAGTTTAACCATATTCAAACTTATGGGTATCACCATTACCCATTTTGTCTTCCTAAGATCAGCTAATACACCCTGCTTTAACATAGCCTATATTATGACTATCAAAGTATTGACAAGTGTTGAATTATGGAAGACATTTTATGACTATCATTTCGTTCGATAACATACATCATCCATACATTCATCACATACAAGTATAAATAAAGGCATAATAAAATGTGACATGACATGGCCCATAAAATTTGGAGATAACTTAACCTTTTAAGTATTACTCATCTTCATGGGCTTGTCTTCATTACGACGAACAAACCTTCATTCTTCCTTTTATCTTCATTACAAATAAATAACATTCATATGTTATTCTATACTAAAGTAATACATAAAAGACACGTGTCATAACGCCATATTTAAAAATTACATTGCAAAATCTCACAAATATAGCATGACAATCACATTGAATATACAAAAGGACCATGCCATGTGTCGACAAACGATCCCGGCGCGACGAAGGAATGATGATCGAACAAAATAAAATAAGTTTCGAAAAATAGGGATTCACCACCAATCTTTAATCGAGGTGCGATTGGCTACCTAAAATTTCTGGTCTGCATTTTAAAAGGGTTCGGGAGTACAGTTAAACGTAGGGGAGAAACCAACTTCACTCCTACAACGCTTGTTCCAAGAATGGTACCTCTAATTATGTCTTAATTTGATTGTAATTTTTATTAAAATGAATTTAATTATTTTATTTGGGGCATTGAGTTTTTTTTTTGAAAAATGGACTTGAACTAGGGTTGATATCCCAAGCGTCTACGTACCCGCGTTTTAATATAGGATCAAAGTTCACGTAGTTCGACCCAATGGAAGGGGGAAGAACCAAATAAATTACTTAGAGTTTAAATCATGCTGAGATCTATTGCAATTTGTAAAAAACACATTTTTTTGGAAACTTCTACAATTTCACTCATCATGATTTAAAATTCACCTTGTAAAATATTTGATTCAAGGAGAGGGACGAAAATATGGATGTTTGTTTGTTTTTCTTTTATATTATTATATTACTTTGTTATATTTGATTTAACCAATCAACTGAAGAAATCGAATTTGTTATGTTCCAACCCAATCAACCAACTGGAAGGATTTGAGTAATTATTACGCCTTTTCAAAATTTTCAACTAACTGGTAAAATCCGATAATTATTTAAACGAGCCTTCCAACTAACTGATAAGGCTTAAATATATTTTATATGTTATATTATTTTTTTCTTATTTTTATTTCATTATTATAGATTTTTCCAACTAACCAAAGAAAATCCATAATTATCAAACCGAATAGACCAACCGGTCAATTAACCGAACTGAAATAAAATCAAAACCAACAAACCAGCAATAACTTAAATCAAACCCACATGAAATGAAACTAAACCGAACCCAGCAAGGTAACCCAAAATAAATGGCCTTCAGCAAACACAAACCAACCCATGTAGCAACTGAAATAAACCGAA
Organism: Flueggea neowawraea; assembly: GCA_948243855.1. Classification (NCBI taxonomy): domain Eukaryota; kingdom Viridiplantae; phylum Streptophyta; class Magnoliopsida; order Malpighiales; family Phyllanthaceae; genus Flueggea; species Flueggea neowawraea. The sequence goes on from CAODLS013012723.1 coordinate 2,754, forward strand.
CCGGAAGGAACCAAACCAGACAATCAACCCAAATAAATCAAAACAAAGTGAACATGAAAAAGGCCCAAATAAATCAACAAGCCTCAATATAAAACCAGCCAACATAAACAAATAAACAAGACCAAGTCAACCCATTTCCAACAATAACAACCATGACTATTTAAACAAACCGAACCAGATGGGCCCAAGAAAATAAACCAACAGATTTTAACATTCTCAAATAAACCACGTCACAAAGCCCAATATAGTAAACAAGTTATATAGATCACAAATAGAAAACTAGGGTTCCATTTGCTCACCAACACAAAACTCAAAAGGTGAGAGAGCACGAGAGGACGGCAAGAGCAAGCCGAGAGAGAAGGAAGGGCAGCGACCGAAAGAGAAGGCCGAGAGAGTGAGAGAGAGAGAGACTAACCGTGCCAAGGGAAGGCTGAGAGAGTGAGAGAGGTCGCGTCCGTCGAGAGCAAACCGAGAGGGAGATGGCGGCCACCAAAGCAAACCGAGAGAGAGAGGGAGAGACGCCACTAAGAAGCAAAGTGAAGCAGATCCATGATGTCAAGGTCTCAAGTCCAATGTCCTCCTTCCAAGTTACGGATTCCTACTCTTCTACTCATTTTTTTATTTTTATTTTTTTTTAAATGTTTGTCTTTTTAATTTTTTTTTATGTTCTTGCTCCTGTTCTGATAATCTTCTCCTTTTCCTTTTTCCTTGCTAGAGGGACGAGATTAAGAGAGGAGAAAAATGAAGGGTGAAGGGATTTAGTGGGAGAAGGGGACGGATCTGTGTTGGTTTTGGAGTTTGGGTGGTTGGTTTTGATGTTTTGAGTCACGGGTTTGGAAGTGGGTGACGAAGAGGATGAACAATTTTGGGTTTGGGAATGGAGGATGGTGACGGGTTTTTGATGGTGAAATAATGTTAGGCTTAGTGGGTGAAGATTTTGATGGGTGGAAAAGGTGAAGGAGGTTTCGGGTTTGTGATGGTGAGGAGAGAATAACGGTGGCTGTTGTGATGGCGAGAAGAGGATTTTGGGAGAAAATGGGTCTAGCTTTCTGTGGTGGTTTTTTCCTCCCTCTGTCTTTCGCTCTTCACTGAATTGCTCTATTTATAGAATGGAGATAATGATTTTTGTGGCCAAGTTCATGAATTTGTGATGAGGAAGAACCACCCAAGTCAATCCCTACTCTACTGCAATTTTGCTTCTTTTTTAACAAAACATATGGAATAAGAATGTGCTCAGTTTGGTTATTGAAATGGGCCAAAGATAATCAGGCCAACAGACAAATGAGCCAATAATAATGAGTCAGGAACAAGAGAATTGATCTTTCGACAAAATGGGCCTACTTTACCCGGGCTGTTCGAAAACGGGCCACTAATAAATTAAGCACACGTTTGGTGAAAATGGGTCCAAAGACAATCGATATCGAATTAAAAAGTCGGAAGAGCGAAATCCGAGTTTAAACAAAAATTAAATCTAGTTTGATTTTTTTTAATTTTTTGAATTTTTGGGATCCCCAAAAATTGGTGATAACAGCTGTACCATTTTGTTCGCCTTTTACTAATAGAAGAAGAGTAAAATTTGCAACTAGTTATTAAGGACAATAAAATGAAACTGTATGGAGCTTGACTTTAGAGGTCAAAAGCACTGAAATAAAATGGCATAGAGCTCGACTCTAGAGATTAGAAATGAAATGAAATGACTTGGAGTTTTGTCTCTAGAGGTCGATAATAAAATTAAATGACTTCGAGTTTTGCCACTAGAGGTCGATAATGAAATGAAATGACATAGAGCTTTCTTTACTCTAGAGGTCGACAATGAAATGAAATGACTTGGAGTTTTGTCTCCAGAGGTCGACAATAAAATTAAATGACTTGGAGTTTTGCTTTTAAAGGTCGATCATGAAATGAAATGATATAGAGCTTTCTTTACTCTAGAGGTTGACAATGAAATGAAATGAAATGACTTGGAGTTTTGCCTCCAGAAGTCGATGATGAAATGAAATGAAATTACATAGAGCTTTCTTTACTCTAGAGGTCGACAATGAAATGAAATGACTTGAAGCTTTCTTTACTCTAGAGGTCGGTGGAAATGAAGTGAACAATATGGAGATTGACTTCAGAGGTTGCTGAAAATGAAGTGAACAACATGGAGATTAACTCCACAGGTTGCTGGAAATGAAGTGAACAACATGGTGATTGACTCCATAGGTTACTGAAATAAAAGGAACAACATGGAGATTGACACCAGAGGTCAGTGATAAAATTAAATGACACGGAGCTTGACTCTAGAGTTTGAAAGTGAAATGAAATGACTTAGAGCTCGACTCCAGATGTCGCTGGAATAAATGGAATTTCGTTTGAGAATTGACCTCAGAGACAAGAATGAAAACTCGTTTGAAGATTGACTTCAGGGACGAGAACGAAAGTTCGTTTGAGGATTGACCACAGGGACGAGAATGAAAATTCGTTTGAGGATTGACCTCAGGAACGAGAATAAAGGCTCATTAGAAGATTGACTTTAGGAACGTGAATGAAAGTTCGTTTGAAGATTGACCTCAGGGATGAGAATGAAGATTCGTTTGAGGATTGACCTCAGGGACGAGAATGAAAATTCGATTGAGGATTGACCTCAGAGGCGAGAATGAAAAATTCGTTTGAAGATAGACCTGAGGGACGAGAATGAAGGCTCGTTTGAAGATTGAATTCAGGGACGATAATGAAAGTTTGTTTGAGGATTGACCTCAGGGATGAGAATAAAAAATTTGTTTGAGGATTGACCTCAGGGACGAGAATGAAAATTCGTTTGAGGATTGACCTCAGGGACGGGAATAAAGATTCCAATGTATGCCAAAATGAATGAGGTTGTGCCTTAATGAATGCATGCCATCAATGTTATGATAACATTTTTTTAAAACATACAAATTTTGGTAGGATGATAAGCTCTTTTTTTTTTCAAAATCTGACAATGATGCATGACTGTCATGATGTAATAATGATTTTCAAAATCTTTTTGTCATCCTTTTGAAAGAAAAATATTTTTTTTCTATTTTTTTGCCCCTTTTCATGTCTCTTTCTAGGGATTGTTTCGAAGTTTTCTCAAATTGCCCCTAGTCGAATTAAATCTCTTGAAACATTTTTATCACATCTTCCCCCTGTTAGCCTTTGTAGAATTGCGTTTGGCACTCATGCGAAGATATCTTCATATATTCATATTTTTTCCTTTTTTTTTGTTATAACACTTCACACTAGGATATGATGCCCCCTAGCCTTTTGTTACCTTCAATTCATGTTGATGCTTTTCTTTTGCTTCGGTTCTTCCTTTTTCTTTTTCTCTTTTTTTTGATGTCCTGATTTTTGCCTAGACTGCCTTTTCGGGTTTTCAATCTAGCAGACTCTTTTTTTTGTGTACTCATTTTTACCTAGACCGCCCTTTCGAGTTTTCAATCTGGCAAACCTTTTCTCTTTTTTTTTTTTGACGATTTCTTTTTTTGCCCTAATTTTTGCCTAGATCGCCCTTCCGGGTTTTCGATCTAGCAAACTTTTTTTTTGTGGTTTTGAGTTATTTGAGATTGCACAGAAATAACCAAAAATTTGCAACATCCGAGCATTATTACATTTTTTTGTGTTTGACAATTTGAGCACATAATGCATTTCAAAAGATAAAATGATGCGTTTCAAAGAATGGATAATGCATTCCAATAGAAAGGCAATCAACGAGAGAAGATACAAAGCCATTTTTCACTAAGTCAAAAAGGAAAATACGAACAAAACACAAGAAGAAATGTGGTTTTCATCCTCTGGTTGAGATGATCTGAGGACAACAATCTGAAGAATCTATGTAAAGATCTTTCAAGTGACAATTTAAAGTTTGCTTTAATGGCAACTACTAACATTTTTTTGTCCTAATTTCTGCCTTGATCGTCCTTTCGTGTTTTCGATCTAGCAGGCTTTTCTTCCTTTTCTTTTCTTTTTTTTTTCTAACTTTTGCCTAGATCGCCCTTTTGGATTTTCGATCTAGTGAACTCTTTCATTTTTTCTTTTTTGTTTTTGGTCCTAATTTTTACCTAGAACTCCCTTTCGGGTTTTCGATCTAGAGGACATTCTTTTTATTTTTTAATTTTTTTGTTTGGCGTGACTGAACCTAGATTATGTACCAAGTTGCCTACGTACCTTCCAAAGAAGGATCAAGTCACAACGTAGTTCCATTATTGCATAGTGAGTAGGCATTTCTCTTGTTCTCACCATAATTCGATGGACTCTAGTGTTTGATTCTAGCTGAAACATTGTGGTGAGTCTCGCTAAAGCATCAACCATTTGATTTTGCTAGCGTGGAAAATGTGCAAAGTGTATACTTCCAAATTTTTTTTGAGACACCAACCATTTAGCATCCCTTGTTTTCTGTTCTTTGCGAAATTGATGGATCATTAATGTTGAATCTCCAAAACACTAACTCTCATATCACATGACTTATATTTAGTGCTATTGCATGGAAGACAAAGTCTTATGGTGAGAGGATAATTTTGTTTTTGGGAAATCATTTCTATGTCTCAAGACATTTGAAGTTCCATCAACGAAATATTATCCATTTTTCTTCTAAACCTTGGTGTATCTTCATATAACCATTTGCATATTCACTGAGTAATGCCACCGATCTTTCTTTTTTCTTTTTTCTTCTTTTTTCCTTTTTGCTTTTTCTATGTTAATAAAGTTCTCAAAGTCAAGCTCTAGATTGTCACATGTTTCCTTACCAAAATTTTCATCCACAGATCCAGAAGAAAAACCAAAGGAAAACAAAGAAAATAGGAATAGGAAATATGAAAGAAGAAAAAAAATTAAGAGAATAGATGCTGAGACTCAAAGACAGTGTGCCCATTATGAAAATTTTAAGTAATGGCTTTGGGCAGAGCCAACAAAAGATGTGAATGTTGCATTGATCTCAACTAACTCAAAAGCTTTTCAATTGTTTAATCTCTTTTCTTTTTTTCTTTTGACACGAGAAAACCGAAGAAGAATTTTTTTACTTCATGGCGACATTTTGGGATGAGTCGGGGCTTCTCGTGGATGGTTGAACACTAGCAATTAGTAGTGGAAAGCCCACTCTCATGAGCACTCACAATTACATTCTCAAGATCTGACTTTACTGGAGATTGGCTAAAATTTAACCATTTGACATCTCTCAAGGCTTGAACCTTGTATTTTAATGCAGGACAATTATCGGTAATGTGCCTTGTAACTCCTGCATGATAATCACAATGGGCATTTAGGTCATACCATCTGGGATAAGGAGGTTTTAAGGGCTTCATGGGTACTGGTGCGAGTTGGTGGTTTTCAATTATCTGTAAGGGTGAAGGGATTTAGTGGAAGAAGGGGACGGATCTGTGTTGGTTTTAGAGTTTGGGTGGTTGGTTTTGATGTTTTGAGGGGGAGAGGGTCACGGTTTTGGAAGTGGGTGAGGAAGAGGATGGACAATTTTGGGTTTGGAAATGGAGGGTGGTGACGGGTTTTTGATGGTGAAACAACGTTAGGCTTGGTGGGTGGAAAAGGTGATGGAGGTTTCAGGTTTGTGCTGGGGAGGAGAGAATAACAGTGGCTGTTGGGATGGTGAGAAGAGGATTTTGGGAGAAAATGGGTCTAGCTTTCTGTGGTGGTTATTCCTCTCTCTGTCTCTCGCCATTCACTGCCTTGCTCTATTTATAGAATGGACATGATGATTTTTGTGGCCAAGTTCATGAATTTGTGATGATGAAGAACCACCCAAGTCAATCCCTACTCTACTGCAATTTTGCTTCTTTTTTAACGAAAAAAAATGAAATAAGGATGTTCTCAGTTTGGTTATTGAAATGGGCCAACAAAAAAATGGGCCAACAATAATTGGTCAAGAACAAGAGAATTGATCTTTCGACAAAATGGGCCAACTTTACCCGGGTTGTTCGAAAACGGGCTACTAATAAATTAAGCATATTTTTGGTGAAAATGGGTCCAAATTAAAAGACAAAATCGATATGGAATTAAAAAGTCATTTAATCCAAATTGATGTTTTTTTTTAATTTTTTTGAATTTTTGGCATCACCCTAAAATGGGTGATAATACTATGCACCATACAAAAATACATAAGCATATATATGATTATATATTACATTCACAATATTTGTAAAATAATTTAAATTTATCAATTAGGGTTATCAATGGGTTCATGAATCCATTGCATGAAATTATTCAACTCTTGAATAAATGATGCAATTAGTTTCAAAATCGTTTGCCAAATGGAAAAATTTTAATTAAACAATTTAATGTGAATTTATCTCAATTCCAATTAAAAAAATTTTAAAATTCAACAATTTTAAACAAAACAAAAAATTTTAATGTATTGTGTATGATTCGCAACATGCATAGCGTTAGGCAATCCAACTCACAAACTTGCTCACACCATCTCGAAACTTAAGGGACCAGTTCTAAACTGATTTTGAGTTTTATAGGGATCTGGTCGTGTATCCCATAATAGTTCATATCGACTAGATCATCGCGCCATGCCATGATGGCGTGCGTGGTTTGTGCGCACGCCGTTTTGGACATTCTATCGCGACGCGCTTCATGGGCAGCCACTAAACAAAGATAATAATAATCAAATCACATTCAATAACAATTATTAAACATGTTTAGATTATTAGAAATTAAATCAAATTTAGTTTCTTGGCTTAGATTCAAAAATCATTGTTTTACAGCGAACCAACGACATTTTCGCTTCAAACACTTTGAACCAGAAAAAAACTTTTGAAAACCATTTTCGAAACAGCAGTAAAATAGACAATTTTGAAACTAAATCACAAATCTCATTCATCAATTATCAACATAATTGAACAATCCAATGAAAAACGCAACATACAACAACAATATATCGCATAGAATGTAACTTGTATCGATTCTTTGCAAGTGGCTCTGATGCCATTATTGGATAACGTGTAAGTAAAACGAGGTAGAATTTTAAAAATTTTACACATTATCAAATGCCAAGATCTAAGCAAACAATCGATACATACAACACAAGAAGGAGTTGCCAATGTTTACATTGTAAACACATCGAACAACTGTGAAGAATACGATTGAGTCACAAACTTGTTGATTCTTTTCATGTTTGGTCAACCACTCCACAACACCAAAAGTATGGTGCCTCTATCAGTACTCGTACCATGTTGGTATACAATCACGGCTAGGAGTTTGCGGCTTCGGACTGGGTTCGAATCGGTGCGCTATGAACACTTTTATGGAGCTAGGTGTTTAGGGTTTTTGGCAATAAGAATGGCAAATAAGGCAGCAACGCTTTGCTCACCCTATGCATGACTTAGTCTTCCAAAAATTCACTTAAAATACCCTTAGATGTCCTATTCCAAATAGGCCTAGGGTTTGCTAAACACCTCGTACAATATCTCCATAATTCTAGCCCACATTAAGGAATATATCTTCCTATCTTGTAGGAAGATATTGCAAATCCTTTTGGGACTCATTATCGACGACCATATACTCCTTGTTGGCAGAAAATTAAAGTCTTTCTTACACTAGGAATGTGCTTAATTAACCTTAATTAACTTGGAGTTAGTGGAAGCTTTTACCCATTAAACAAGTATAAGTGCAATGTCTACAAGCCTATTGCAATGTATATCAAAGTCCAACAAGGATTTGTATTTTATTCAATTATCCAATAATTAAATAAACATGGGGAATCCTAATTTAATTAGGACTCATCTCGAGATATCTTTTAATCAAATTAGACTACTCACTATTGCACTCTAAAAACTTAGTACCGACACAAACTAGTTGAACTAGTTTTGTCGTTTCTCAAATTCTATTCATAATAGGAATCCTATCTCAAATAGGAATCCTAATTGCATTAGGAATCTCAATGTTGAGAATGATCCTAGTGTTAAAATTAGTTGTATTGAAACATAAGACGATCATTAGTTTCTATTCAAAACTTGTCCTAGTTACATTAGGAATCACATTTAGATTAGGAATCCTAGTTAAACTAGGAATCTACTATGAAATGAGATTTCTGGGTTTCTAAATAAATTAGGTATCCTCTTAAGGTATCCTATACGTTTAGGTCACATCTTCGACGATGTTCATCCATGAGTCAAAATAGAAATCCTTGTCAAACTGGGATTCCTCATTTGAATACTATTCATCTCTTGAATAACGTTATTCCTACAACGTGTTATTGTGTGTGACCCTCTGGCCCTCATTCACGAGGGTAGTAACCTAGGATTTGACTCCAAAATTACTTGGTAAGATTGAGCCCTAGCTTGCCATCATACCCCCAAGTGAACTGGAGTTGTCATGAAGTGACTTATGCCTGTTATGAAAGATTGTCGTGTAATTCGGTCCCTTGTCATTTTGTGTCTATTAGAGTATAAGGCATGGATAATGTCAACCCCTCACCTTGAAAGAATTCATCAATCACCAAGTTAAGAGAAATTATACCAAATTGGTTCAACTTTCCAAGTTGCAACCAATTAGACTATGGCCATGGATTTAAGTTCTTTTTACTTAATTGATAGGCCTAATGAGACACTTCCCTCATTTACTAAGGGTGACAATCTTATCTTGATCCCACACCATACTCAAATGTTTCATGATGCAACCCAATCTTCACCTTGTTAGCAACCCTAATCAGGTTACGTAGAATGGGATTAAAATTACATAACTTGACATTAGCATGACGTGGTGATCTCAAGTCAAAAGACTAATTACACCATCTTCCACAGTTGAGAGTTCTCCATTGACACTCAAGTAATTTACCATATGGTCTCTCAATAGCGGGTCAGTCCAACACCCACATTAATGCTTAATTGTTTGCCCATAATTTGGCTCAAATATCACTTAAGTGCTTTCTACGGGGAAATGGAACCCACCAAACCATGTAATAACCTCGATGATTGTCGACGCCCAATGCCAATAATCATTGACTATGAACATTTAGATATAGTGTTCAAGTACCAATGTGTTCCCCGCCAGCCATGGCACAAATGTGTGAACCTACTATATCATATACATCATTTCATTGATCTAATCATACTGTAATACCCTGCTGGATTTTGATAGCATTTTCTATAGCTTTTAATTCTGTCCTAATTTGATCTCGAGAATATTTGGAGTATTGATTGATGATCTTTGAGGTTTGATGATGATACTTAGGCATTACTTGGTGTTATTAAACTTCAGTAATGATTCGAAGAGTGTTTGGAAGTGAAAAAAGTTGAGGAGTGATGTTTGGCTAGGACCAACGTGTGTTGTCCAATTGAGGGACGTATATTATCTAGGAAAACTCAAGACATACGTTGTGGAAGGGAAGACATACTTTATCTAGAAACTTGGATGATTAATGTACGTTGGTATCTGAAGACGTACGTTATGGTGGGATATTTGCAATTCAGAACTTCTGTAAGTTATATAACGTACGTTACTAAATGTGGACGTACATTGTGTAAGTGTGTAACGTACGTTGCCTTTGAAATGACTGAAACGGTGTGTTTCGATATGCGGCTCCTCAAAACGCCCAAAAACCCAACCCTTCATCATTTTCACTCCATTTTCCACTCAAATCTCTCTCAAACCGTCTGACACTCTTCCACATTGTTCCCCCCACCATTCCTAATCATTTTCTGAGGTAATATTTCATCTATTTCTTAGTTTTTAACTTATTCCCATGCTTTGATTTTCATATTCCTTCCTTTGGTCGAATTCATCTAGGGTTCCAATTTTTGGATGATTTATAGTGTAATAAGGTTAGAGAATGGTAGAATAGGCTAGAGGGAACTTGAATGAACATGATTCAAGCCTTGGATCAAGGAATTTGATGAGTTTTTTGTTGGGTTAGGGTTAGATTCGGGTTTGACTTAATGTTGAACGATTTTGGAGTTTGTTGTTGAATTTGTTGATAGATTTATGTTCCTAAGTGTGATTAGAGGCAATGTGAACGAATTGGAACATCATGTATCAATCGATTCGAGTTTTGGGTTGATTTTGATGATTTTCTACCGTAGGAACCAAAACTGTAATTTGTCATAATTCTGAATAATTGGAGGACTAGACTTGATATTTGGAGAGTTAGGGGTGTATTTGCAATTTTTGAGAGTTAGATGACTAATTTGGGAATTCTGACAACTTGGAGAACTATTTGATGATTTGAGAATACTTTGAGCTCTGATTTGTAAATTTTGAAAAATTTGGGGACTAAAACATAATTTTACATCGGCGGGGACTAAAGTGTAATTTTACAAAAGTTTAGGGTCTTAACTGGAATTTCGCGTAGATTCTGATTTTTGAGGTGAAAGCGATAGATCTTAGATCGATATAGGTTTTTTGCCATTGGACGAGCGTCTGCATATGCATTGAATATCATACATTTTTGGTACCGCCACAGTACTATTATTGCATTGTGATATCTATTTTGTCTGTATCTGTTTCAGCTTTCTATTCTTGTCAGCTCGATCAACCACCTACTAGTGGCGTTTGACTGGATCCTTAGCTTCGGATACTAGGTGAGTGAGATGACAGTTTCAGACACATAGGCTGTGTCTTCTAAATTATATGTTTTTGCCGTGTTAGACATTCCTATGAAAATGGAATAATCAATGGCTTGGCTAATTAATAATCCAGATTATGTGATTATTAATATTTGATTTTCGTTTCTGATAAATAATATTTATATATGGTATATAAATATTTTTTGCAAATAAACTTGGTTTTCGATTTTGAATATTTATATAAGCTATATAAATATTCTTAGTAAAATGATTTCAGCTTGGCGTGTGTGTTTGCTATATATATATATATACTTTGATAAGGGGCACATGCGCTATGTAGGGTAAACGTAGCCTTTGGTATACCAATGCATAGTCAAGACCCAGTTACCAGGGTTTGTGGTAGACTTGTGTCCGGCCAGACACATGTGCTCAATTTCAGTATGGTAGTGGAGTCCACCCTTATTATATTTATCTGTCAGTTTCAGGTCCCATATCCATATTAGTTTTCGACACACGTTATATACTATGTATGTTTCAGCCTGCTGTTTGCTTTGGTTGCGAACATTTTTGAAAATGCATTTCTGAACTAATATTCAGTATTAGCGTGTATATATATATACACTTATATCTGCATGCGGTATAGTTGTGAAACATTTTTAAACGGTTTTTGTGAGGCCTGGAGCCGCTCTGGAGTATCATTTCCTCGCTAGGGATTCTTACCCCTTTTCTTCAGTTTTGTCTATTTTCTCTTATCTTATTTCTCATGTTCTCTTTTGGCATTCGACAACTATCTGACATCTTGATCCTAGTGAGACATTCCATTGATAGTGAGTGCCCTTTTGGTTCGAGCTCCTTTTGTTTTTTTATTAGAGCTCTACACCAAAATGTTGTTGGGTTACTGGGTTATATTTTGACTTTTGGGATTTAGACTTATTTCTGTTATATTTTCTTACTTATCAAATATTATGATTTTTTTTTGTATAACTTATCATATATACATATGATTTTAGTAAAATGTTTTATGTATGGTTTGATAACTGTTTAAATCGAACATGTTGGATAGAATGTATGATCTCCAAGGCTTGTGCGAGATGGATCGAGCTCCCATAGACAAATTGTCTCGTACGTCGGTCATGGTCCATAAATGGGTCGTAACATATACCAACCAAAATGATTATCCCATCATATTAATTAGCAAACCGTAATGTGCCGCTTTAAGGACTTCTATGTGCCTATAAATAGGAGTCTCATTCTTCTATTTTTTCATGGCAAAGCCGAATTTGTGAGTATCACAAACAAAGAGAGAAAATTATTTGTGAGAATTAGAATAGTGATTCTAAGTGCTAGTACACATCATCCATCCAAAAGAGTTCGTTCGTATGGATATCATTGATCACGTTCGCGCAAAGACAACGTGGTTGAAAGGGTTTCACATTTATACTAAAAGCTACATCAACACTCCATTCATTCATTCAATCGAGCTTTGTTTTTAAGGTAAAAATCCTACCGTAATCGTCTATGTCGATATGCATGGATCCTTGGTGGAATTCTAGGATAATTTTTTTTGTTATTAGCTGCATTATCCTCTATATGGATGTCATATTTTAGTTACGAATTCCAACAATTATTACTTATGTGTTGCTCTTAGTGGTTGGCTCTTAGGGTACCTACACAAACAGATATTAGAAGAAGAACCAACTGATTAAAGAGATGAGAGAGAGACCGAAGCACAGTCAAAGAAAAAAGGAGAAGCTTCAGTTGCAGCAAAAAGAGGATGGAGGTAAAGACATGCAATATATCATTAGAATTAAATAGAATTAAACAGGAAAGACAACTCTTGAAAAAATCCGAAAATTATATGGGGTGGGCCAAAAATCAAGGGCCAAAAATTAGGTTAGGAATTTGCTAATTTAGGAAAAGATTTGATTTGGATGGAGGAAAAAAAGGGGAACGAAATCAGAGTTGAAAGGAAATGAAAGAAGAAAACGCTGATTTTGAGAGGGAAAAAATCAAAACAGATTTGGAGAAGAATAAAAGGGACAGAGAAATAGCCAAACAGACCTAATCAATAAAACATATAAGGTGGGCTCAATTAAGTGAGAGCCCAACAGGAGCTTGACAAAAAATATCCCAATGAGAACCTGAGAACTTACTAAATTAACATATCACTCCCTAATTGAGAAAGTAATTTTAAAAGATCCTTCACCAACAACATTAGCATTAAAATTGAACTCGTGTTTAAGCACGTATAGCATTTTTACTCTTATCTTCGGAAGTTCGAAGACAAGAGTGGGGAGCAATTGACATGTCTTGGGAAATAAACTCCCTTAATACACTTAAAATTGTAACGAAAATGTTATAATTATAATTGAGATGAACGTTACGAAAAATTAATAATCGTTCATCAACTCGCCACCTATAAATAAGGACTACGGCAACTAGTTGAGGTATGCAATATTCTCTATATACACTATTACTCTGCCAAAATTGCTACTGACTTGAGCGCCGAAGACTTCCCGATGAGCATCACAACCTCTTCTTGTTTTTTGCTTTCAGGTCTCGAGACGACGTTTACGATTCTCAATTGTTTGAGTTCTCTTCTTTATTGTTGTTCATTTTCCGAGGCAACAACAACTAACAACTTGGATAGTCGAATTTGTTATTATAGCTATATGAGTTCAAGCGACAAACTAGAGGGATTAAATTTGTTATTTGTTAACCCCCGTGTTTCCCAACGAACTTTCTAGTTGCAATGGTTAATAAGCCAACTATCCAACTAGCAAGGCTTATCACGTTGTTTTAATATATACATATATATTAAATTAAGAATCTTTCAACCAATTGGAAAAATTCATAATTGCTAATCCTACTAACTGACTAATGAGGCTTGTCGTATTTATGCATACTTTAATTAATAAATTTTCCAACAAACCGGAGAAAATCCGATAGTTATAGTAGTTAACAAGTCTACTAGCCAACTAGTGAGACTCGTAGTATTATGTATTTTACTCTCTCTTTGTTCTTCTTCTTCTTCTTACTACTGTTATCATCATCATAGTCGTTGTCATCATCATTATTATTAGGGATTTTCCAGCCATCTGGATAAAACTTGGTAATTATCATTTGTCACACATAATAATTCTATACTTAAATTTTGAAAATACTATTCGATCCCAATAGAAATGGCAATCCAAGAGGCACTCCAATAGAAATGGCAATCCAAGAAGGAGTGAATTATATACGTGCGTAGACGGCTTTATTCAGGATTGCACCATTAATTCTTCACGTGACTTTGCCAACTATGCCAGAGAATATTCAAATTCAAATCCTGAGAAGTGTCTTGTCTTTGTCCTCATATGGTCCACGTCTATGCGCGTTGTACGATATACTACGTGTGTAGTATGTCTTCTTCAAAGCTTTCATCTTTTCTCTTCTACGCGTATTTTACTATTCCTCAATCATCATCACCAGTCATTTTAGCTGATCTGGATATTCACTCGTCTACGTGCGTTGTACGTCCTTCTACGTGCGTAGATTAACATCTGATGCTCACTGCATTCTGGATCAATACTTCTACGCGCACTATAACGCCTTCTACACCCATAACACCTGGTCTACGTGACTTATATCCTCTTTAAGTGCTTTGTACCCATATATAAACAAGTCCACAACTTTCCACCTCTTCATATACGTTTTGCATTCATCATCATCAAAACTGAACTCAACAAAATTTCAAGTTTGTCGTATAATATCGGAGAGAAACAAATTTTAATTTAATCAAACCATCAAATTTAAGTTCAAAGTATTTATTTAATATAAAGACGAAATTACACAATTTACCTACATAAGTATGCAATATTTTTTCCATACGGTCATGGTATATATATTACAGATTCACTTTCCCATAATTATTGATTCATGTTTCGATAATTGTTGATTCTCGATATCATATTTCTAATTGGTGGTTCTATTATTTCCAATTCACGCATTCTATTTCTGTTATGTTTACTTTACGCTTTTCATCTAACAACGTCGTTTGTGGTAGTTGCTTTTGTTGTGGGTTTGTTGTTTATTTGTTGTTGGTTTGTTGATAATTTGTTGTTGCTTTATTGTTACTTTGTTGTTGAACAAATATACAATGAACCGATACTTAAAATGTTCTAAACAAATTTTAAACAAGTCGTAAACAAGTTATAAATCATAACAATACAAACAAGAGCTCAATTTTCTCTCTATTTTTCTTGTTGACACACCTTTACAAAATCAACCAAACCACCCAGATGTTTGTCCAGCCTTCAAAATTTGATCTTTTTCATCAAATAAAAGGAAAGAGAGGAAATTGAAATTAGATAGAAAGTGAAAGAAGGAGAGACAAATTGCAAGAAGAAAGATCGAGAGAGATCTGGTTATGAAAGTATATCAGAAGCAAAATAATCATAGATCGAGAGAGATTTGGTTTGATTCTATGTCTATCATGATTGCTCTATTTTTCATGTTTTTGGTTCCTCCGTGTGTCTGTAATTTATATTACTGGATGCGTGCGCTTTAATTTTTGAATTTTTTGTTTAAAATATGGGGCATTTTCTGATTCACGCACTCACATTAACATATTACGGATCCACAGGGCCTACTTTCAATATTTTGGCAGAAAATAGAAAATGACGGCATTACGGTACCAAATTTTATAAATTACATTTTTAATTTAATAAATTTCATTTTTACAGTATCCTTTGAAACTTGTTTATAATTTGTTTAAAATCAATTCATTTTTCAAACTTATTTTAAACTTATTTATATGTTGTTTATATATTGTTTATTGTTTAAAACTCGTTTATATGTTATTTTTAGAACTTTTTTATATGTTGTTTCTTATTTAAAACTTGTTTAGAATTTGATTAAAATCTTTTTATTTTTTTGAACTTGTTTAAAACTTGTTTGTATGTTATTTATGTGTTGTTTCTTGTTTTCAAACCTGAATATTGTTTATATATTGTTGATATTTTATTTATATGTTAGAAACAACATCTAAACAATGTATCAACAACATATAAATAATATATAAACAACAAATCAACATATATAAATTATAGATTTATTTATATATTGTTCTGAACTTGTAAACAACATCTATACAACATTTTTTTATCCAAACGTAGGGGATTAAGAATTAGTGATGCACCTTGGTATCCCAACTAGGTTGACACCCCATTAGCACCTGCATCACGTTCTTGTGCACCCAAGTATTATTAATAAAAATGAAAATCCTTATAAAAATCCATATAGGAGCTTACATAAAACGGTAAGTCTCCCTAGAGAAAAAAAATCCTCAAACACTAGGTGGCTACAAAAAATCAAGAAAAGAATGCCACCAATGACTACCATGATTACGGACAACAAAATTAGCCAATTTATCCGCAACCCTATTGCCTTCTCTATATATATGAGAAACTACAACCTGCATATAATTAAGCATGCTAAGACGGTCTGCCCATTGCAACCGATAACACCAAGGAACTTCCAATGTATTGGCTTTGAAAAGCGATACAACGAACATAGAATCGCTTTCAAGTAAAACCTTCTGCCAACCCAAATTCGACGCCTTGATGAAAGCAAAAATAACAGCTTTGAGTTCAGTAATGAAAGTCGGTGAGTCCATTGTAGAGAATGCAAAAGCCCCTTTAGGAAACCCTCTGGCATTCCGAAAAATGCCACCTGCACTAGAAGAAAGAGGAGTGCCAGAAGATGATCCGTCTGTATTAACCTTAATACATTCCACAGGAGGTGGTTTCCAAGCAACCGAAATGATCCTGGGGGCTTTTCTGAGGATGCCCATAATGCCAAGATTGCTAAAGAACCTCATCCCATCCAATGTGTTGTGCATGCACCCAATGCGAAAATGATTTGCCTCCTTAAATAGGCTTAAATAGCTTCAGTTATCGGGCTTTGCAAACTGCTAGCAGTATGTACCCGAACAACAAAAAGAGAAGAGAAAGCAGACCAAACCTGTGTGGAGACTGAGTACTTAACAAATAGGTGATCAAGCGTCTTACCGCCCTGTTTGAAAAAAGGGCAGCGAGAAGGAAATTGGAAACCCTTTTGTAATAACTTATCTTTCGTTGGTAAGCATCCTAGGAAAGCTCGCCAACCAACTGTGGAATGTGATGGGGAATGTATTGCTTCCATAAAAGCATAGTCCAAGGCTTTACATCCTTGCACCTGGTAACCACCCGATAAAAATTTTCACTAAAAAAGTTCCAGTAGTGGCATAAGACCAAAGACAGACATCCGCACTTTCTTGCAAAAAAAAAAAAAACTCTCAACGGCTTGCTTAACCTCAAGGGGCAAAGAATTGGGGAGATCCCACTGGCCATCCAATACATAATCCAAAATTTTCTCTGGTAAATGCCGCAGCTGAGAGTTAGGAATAGAGAGACGATCAGCAAGGATTGGATGTATCCAAGTGCTAGTCCAAAAACTCAAATATGAAGATTTTGTAATAAGCCAACCAGAATGATCCCTCAATGTGGTAAAAATTTGTGGCAAAGAGGACCAAATGGTGGAGTGAAAATAAGTAGTACGAGGAAGTCCGTTGGATAAAATCGGGCTTCCAATATTCGCAAAGCAGTAGAGTAACGCGCAAGCATACGCCAAGCCAGAGAGCCCAACATAGCTAGGTATAAACTTTTAAGATCTTTAACCCTAAGACCACCCTTTTTTATCAAAGAGCAACAAACTAACCAGGACACTGTAATAATCTTTTTGGTAGTGATAGACCCATTCCAAATAAAATTACGAATTTGTTGGTTTAATTTACCTATCATTTTCTCGGGCCATTTGTATACTACAAAAGAATGCAATAAAGAGCTATGAATAATTGAAGAAACAAAGCATACCCGACCGGCCATAGAAAGAGAAGAACCCTTCCAATTACTGAACTTACTAGTAATCCGATCAGCCAAAGGTTGCAGGAATTTGCGTCTTGGAGCACCAAAAAATAGAGGTACCCCGAGATAGGTAAATGGCACTGTTCTACTGCGAATATCCCGCCCAGCTGTCATTAGGGAGGCCCGTCGATGAGTCACTTCCTTACCGTATAATACATTTGACTTCACCCAATTTACCACCTGTCCTGAGAAATACCAACCTCTAAGTGCCCAAATATCTATTTATTCCACTGCCACAGAGCAATACGTAACCGTTTTAACTTAGTAGTGAATAATTGAAACGGTGGGTTACTTAGCCCTGAAGCATTCCAATTCTCCAAAACAAAACTTTTCAAGCTAGGGTGCGATAACCACATAGACTGAAATCTGAACCACGCCGGAGTAGAAGATTGGGCCATCTGGCATGCTAAAAGCAGTGGTGCATGATCAGAATTATGGCGAGCCAAGGCCACACAAGAAAGAGAGTGCCAAGACTGAAGAAATGGAGCAGAAACTAATGCCATATCCAAAAGACTGTGCACCCGAGCCAAACCGCCTCTTCCGTTACACCAAGTGAACTACAACCCCTTGTGTGGCACTTGCATCAACCCATTACCCTCAGTAAATAAATTAAAGTCTCGGTAGCAAGAAGCGGGAAGAGCATTAAAATCCCCCATCAATACCGAGGGACTAACTACATTAGAGGACATTGAAAGCTCCTCTCAGAGAAGTTGCCAGCGGTTCCTCCACACACTTGTATAAATGAAGAAGACCTTCGCAATAGAGGTGTTAACACAAACATCAAACGAAACATATTGATCAGTAATAATAAATTAGTAGGAGCAGGAATTTGCTTACTGGCAACAACCCAGAGCATGGAATGATCTCTGGAATTAGCGGCTACAAGTCTCATGCTCAAAGATTGCCAAAACCGAGGTGATACCGCAGAAAGATCAACCATGGGCTCTGCAAAACACATTATAGCCGATTTATTCAACAAACAAATGTTATACAAATGGAGTTGGGTGTACGAATTCCCAATGCCACGACAATTCCAGAATAGAAGCTTCATAATAAACGGCCAGAACTACGTTTTGGTTTCCTGGAAAGCTTGACAAGAAATTGTTCTTGCTTTTAGAAGCATTCCTAGTGACCTGCCTAGTTGCAGTAGCCCACTCACCACCCTTGTCATCCATCTCATCAGCCTAAACAATAGTCTTTTTGCCTTTGTTTGTAATAGCATTACCATCTGTAACCGGCTCCAGTTCTATGAAAATTTATGTCGGCTCTTCAGATTCGGCAACAACACTCCTCGGAGACTGCTGTTCATCTTCAATCACCAGTGGCGGCTCTCATTTTGCACTGCCAGCAGTATCCGAAACAACTACTTTTGACGCTTCCACATCTACTACTGGCAGTGCCTCGTTCGTGCGTGGGTTATGGTCAGCAAGTTGAGCTGCATTGTCTACATCATTAGGCGCATGCAAAACCTCGCGTAGAGCATTAAAAGAGTTAGAGATTGGAACCTCTGTCGAGTTGGGGACCCATACTTTGCTATGTAATTCTGGGCATGCGACATTTGATTTCAAAGCCGATTTGGGCCTTGTTGAGTCAACATAATGCTTATTGAAACGATAGATGAGGATGGGTGGCCCATACTTCCACAGGTTGTCAAAAATCAGACAGATTTTTGTAAATTACATCAACAATAAAACTCCTCCTTGTCTTTTCCAACAAGAGCTTTTGCGGAAGCTCTGTTACAAGATATAACTCAACCAGCAACTTGGAAAAGTGCCCTAAATCTCCATTCAGGGTTTTGTTGTCTATCTTCAACGGAGTGCCAACCCTCTTAGCAATATCCACCAAGAGCTAGGGATGCCAATACTCCCAAGAAAGCTTGTAAAACTGAACCCAGACCTGCGTGATAGTCAAACATTGAGCGTCAGGATCAAAGTCAGGAGTCCAGTTTTGAAGGATTAGGGTGCCTGACTTCAAAGCCACACTGCCCCTTCCCAAGATCTTAGACTCGTCTTCTCGGGATGACAGAATGATGTGATAAAAACCCTTCCCTAAAGCGATCAAACGCCATTGTCTTAAGCCCCATATGGCAGAGGCAAAACTGTCCCAGGATGCTCACCTTTGGCCAAAAGGACTCGACCAATCAATGCAATAGAACAAAGTTGCAATATTTCCTGATAAGCATCCTCATTAATCCTAATAGGAACAAATCCTCCTTTGTTGTCAAGGGTGACTGAGTAAGAGGGTAAAGATACAGTGGAGCCCTTAACTTTGGTTGCAAAAGAAGGGCCTGTTGCAATCGGCACATGAGTAGGGTTCAGAGCAGACATCACAACCTGGGGATTTTGTTGGCGTTTGATTGCAAAGATCTCAGAGATAACAATATAACAGTCCAGACCTACGGGAGAGATTGGAACAGAACTAGCAGAGGCGCCGACCATGACAGACGACGGACGGGGAGACGTGCGATTCAAGAGGAGTTACGTTCCCAAGAATTCGGACCGCCGCTGCATTTTCCCCATATATATACAACATATAAACAACAACATATATCTTATTTATATAAAGTTTATATGTTAAAAACAACATATAAATTGAAAACAACATATAAATAAGATACCAGTAATAATTCAACAACATATAAAAATTCAGATTTGTTTACTTATTATTTTGAACATATAAAATACATATAAGTAAGATATCAGCAAAATATAACAACATTCAAATAATATATAAACAAAAAACATATAAACAACATACCACTAACATATAAATAACATAGCATGTCCGTACAGAATAGCATATATGTACAGAATAAAAATACATGTTCGTGAATTTGAAAAATGACGCGCGCACGAACAAAATATTGCAAAAGTGCATCTGTAATAAAAAAAAATGGACCGTGCGGAACAAATATTACAAAATTTTACTGGTGGACTGCGTAATTACCACATAATGCAGCTATGCTAAGCGGAGTACAGTTTTATATTTAGGAAGATCACACTTTTGTAGCTAACTAAAATACCAAATCTGAAAAATATCAACACTAGTTTCCAGCTATTAGAATGTCAAAAAATATTAAACATGTATTAAAAACACCATTTAAAAAAAAAAAAGCAAAAATTGAGGTATTTTCTCCAATTTTTCGCCAAAAAAATAGAGCAATCCTAATGCATCCAATTTGTCGCAATGTTTTAAT
>CAODLS013013352.1:0-34652 GCA_948243855.1 Flueggea neowawraea
ATATATATATATATATATACATATCAGTATAATATCAATGTAAACATATCAAAAGCCAAAGTGGCAATCCCATAACCCTACAACATTTTGGTGCAGAGCTCTACCAATACAAAAGGAGAGCAGACGCCTCACTGGTAATCAAGATGTTGAGCATTTGCCGAAACCAAAATCTGTGAACCTAAGATACATGAATCAACATAGACAGAAAAATAAAGGGGGTCAGGGCCCAATAAGGAATAACACTCCAGACCGCCTCATACGTGCCTCCTAAAGATTGTTTTGAAAACAGTACAAAACTACCACATGCAATATAGGTAGAATATATATACATGCTAATACATAGTAGCATTCAAAAATCATTTTTCAAAACGTTCGCAAGCAAAGAAAATAGTAGGCACAAAAATGCATCAATTCAGTTTTAGAGTCAAAATACATATCGTATATATGAGACCATATCTAAGGTGTACATCTGGCACTAAACAAAGGTGTACTCTGCCACTAATCACTAACAAATCATGCATTAGATCAGAACACATGGCTACCGGCATCCCTGGTAGCTGAGATTTCTCAAAGCATTGGTATACCAAAGACTACTACTACCCATAGCATATGTGTCCCATATTAGAAAACAAAAAACCAAATTATATAACATA
Source organism: Flueggea neowawraea (assembly GCA_948243855.1). NCBI lineage: Eukaryota > Viridiplantae > Streptophyta > Magnoliopsida > Malpighiales > Phyllanthaceae > Flueggea > Flueggea neowawraea. Next base: position 654 of record CAODLS013013352.1, read on the forward strand.
GTATAAAATCAAAGCATGCAATTCAACATAAAAACAAAGAGTGAATATATAATACATATATATCATTTTCAAAACAGAGTACTGATTATAACACATAACCAATTTATTAGTTAAGCCGATCCTTAGATTAGTTCAATTTTAATTATATGTCTAGCACAACAAAAACAATAATAGAAGTTTCAAGACACAACCTATGCGTCTAAAACTGTTATTCACTCACCTGGAAATCCAAGTGCAAACGTCAGTCAAGCCTCATTAGTCGGTGGCTGGTCTCGCTGACTGGAACATGAAACTGAATAACAAATATATATCAACAGATATATAAGAGACAAATCAAAATATGGTACTGTGGTGGTATCAAATGCTATGCAATACAAATGCATGATCAGACCCACAAAAGATCCCAAAAGTCTAACTCGAATGATATTCAATCATCCTTAATATAAAATTCAAAATCTATATAAAATTACAGTTTGGTCCCTAACCAATGTAAACTTACGTTTTAGTTCCTGATACTTGAAAAATTACTAATTAGTCCTCAAAGAACCCTGGAATAACTAAGTAGTCATCAGAGTAGTTAGAATTCTCAAATTAATCAACTAACTCTTAGGAATAGAAAAATATAAAAAATTACACATTTAGTCCCTCAGAACCAAAGCTCACTCGAGTAAGCCAATGGGCTTACTCGAGTGACACCCCAACGGTGGCTTACTCGAGTAAGGCCATTGCCCATAATTTCTCAATCTCGACCAAACTTGATATAACCGATAAAAATCAATACTAAAACCCACATTGGCTATAGACAACCTCCTAAATATAGATCTATACTCAAATCCATCAGGACAACTCGAAATCATCACAAATCGACCAAAATACGAGTCGATGCAACCTATTTACTAACATGCTCGATTTGTATGATTCCAAGCCTAATCTAAGTGTTTATAGACTCCCAAAGTCCCTATCTAGCAACCCCAAAAGACCATTCTAATAGAAACTACACCAAACCAAACCTATGAGCATTTGTTAAAACCCTAATATGAACAATCTTGCAAAATGAGGAAGAGAAAGGTTTAGAAGCTTAATCTTACCTCAGATGATGATTATAAATGAAGGGGAAATGAAAAAAATGACTATTAGACGATTTGAGAGTGTTTTGAGTGAATAATAAGATATTGGAACCGAATGAGTTGGGTGGGGGTATATATAGACCCCTGCCCAAAACGACAACGTTTCATGTCAAAGTGCGTAGCTCACTCGAGTGACAAGCCATCTCACTCGAGTGACACACCCCTTACTCGAGTAACACATCTTATTACTCGAGTAATACATTCTCAAGTGTTCATCATGTTCATCCGAAAACATGGCTCACTAGAGTAACCAAATGGCTTACTCGAGTGATCAATGCCTTGTTTCAATCAAGTAAGACCGAATGACTTACTCGAGTAATCCATGGCTTATATCACTCAAGTAATGCATAGATGCTTACTCGAGTAATCCCTCTCGAAACCACAAAACAACAACTCAACACTTCGATCAATCAAGATCAAAACAGTGCTAATTGGAAAGCCACAGAGGACTGTATCAAAATCCGACGAGGTATCACACTTTTGGTTAGGCTCCTTTTTGTTTTGTTTAGGGCTCCAAATCGGATGCTAATGGTTTACCATGTTCATTTTGCATTTTGGATAACTATATTGATTATTTCTACTAATATTTTTCGTATACTAAACTTTAATTAATATATGATGCTTTATTTATATTCGTTCATAATTAGATAAATGTTAATAATATATAAGCTTGAACAAATGAATAAGTGGGTAACAAATCTGATTCTCCGAGGCTTGTGCTAGATGAGTTGGACCTTTGGTTTGGTTCATCTTGTATATCGGTCATGGTCTAAAAACGGGTCGTGACAAAGGTGGTATTAGAGTGTTAGGTTCCTAATTGTTTGGGTCGGTGTGGAGCCCATGTATTATTGATCGAGCTAGTCTGACTTGCCTCCGTATACCTTTCTAATTATTACTTTGGTACTGTGGCAATCATTTACATTCTGACCTTTCCATGCACGTTCTGTCTGTCTAATATGTGTGTAGCTATGGATCGACATCGTGGACATGGTCGATCTCGTGGTAGGTCTAGGCAAAAGCCTATCGAGGATGCTTTTCATTCTGTTGCTAATCACCTTGTATACCTATCGCGCTAGAGGTTGCAGTATCAACACTTTAAAAACAACTCTAGCCTCAACCTATGACTCAACTAGATGTCATGATGTGATTGACTATGCCACTGAGCGTATTGAAATGCTTCTTACCGATCAGACGGCTGAAGGCCAGCCAATTATGCTAGTTGCAGCAGCACCAGTTCCACCTGCGACACCACTTACTCCTAAGCCTCAGCCTGAGGTGACTATAGTGGCTGCTCTAGCAGTTGCACCTACAACATCTAGAGGTGAGGCTGTTGATTTGCTGGATAGATTTTTGAAGCTCAAACTACCTAGGTATGATGGCAGGATGAGAGAGGATCCTTATGATTTCTTCACTGCTATGGAGCGCTGCTTTGACGTTCGGGGCATCACTGATGATGATGACAGATTCAAACTTGCCACTTTTCTACCGGATGGTTGAGCAACCTTATGGTGGTAAACATGTAGGACCCACAAATTTATCAGTTGGGATGGGTTCAAGAATGAACTCATCATATCGGTGCTTCCCCAGAGTAACAGTGAAAGGATCTGTTCGTTTTGGTAAATTGGGGAACAATTTTTTTCGAATTTTGTTGGAAGAAGTCAAGTTACTCGATTAAATTAAGTGTAATATCCAATACTTTTTGATTAAATTTTGGTTATTTTCTGATTAATTTAATTTGGAAAATAATTTTTAATGTTAAAAATTTAAATTATGTTTTAAATGTTAATTGGGTGATTAATAAAGTTTTGAAGTGATTAGAGTTGATTAATTAGGTGGAAATTGGTTAATAATTGAAATTAAAATTGGAATAAAGAAGAGAGAGATGATTGGGCGTTTAACTGGTTAAGGCGTGCTACATGCCATCTGGAATGGTTGATCAGCCATTCGCGTTGAAAGGCTTTCATCTGTGTGTTGCTAGATTTGAAGCCTCACAAAAAATGACTCGTCGTCCGATCTAGACATGTATGTCGTCCGTGCATTCCGCATGTCGTCCGCGAGCACTGTCACTTAACTTACCAAAACGACGTTGTTTTCTTCTCTTTCTTTCTTTCTTTCTTTCTTTCTTTGAAATCATCACCGCCAGGAACCGCCCAAACCTACTACTCTTCATCCTTTTTAAGCTCGACACGGCCCATTTCAATCACTCTCTTCTCCATATTTTCACTCCAGCTGCTCTTTTGTCTCTCTCCTTTCTCTCCATTGATGTTGCTTCTTTCTTCTTCAACCTTGAGGTAAGTCTTTGGAATCCAAAAACTTCCTTGCTTTCATTTCTATTTTTGCACCTCATTTAGCTTTTAAACATTCTTGGACTGTGTTGTTTCGGTTTGAATGATTTATGGGTTTATTTTTGTTTGTTTTGTTTGGATTTTGATAGGTTAGAGATGGTAAATATGTGTATAGGTTGAAGAGGATGATTTGGATGATTGGTTTCTTCAAATGGATGGTTGAATCTAACTTTGTGGGACTGTTTTTATTGGTTTTGAGTTTGTGAGAGTGGGTTTGAATTCATTTCAAGAATTTTGGGTTTATTGAAGTATATGGTGATGTGTGGGATCGGGAAAAATTTGGAGGTTTTGTGTTTTGTTGTAGTTAGGGACTTTTTGGTGTTAGCTGATAACAAAAAGGACCAAAACTAAAATTTTTTAGATTTTGGATATTATTTGAGGGATTGGAAGTAATATTTTACATGTTGGATCAGATTTGTAATTTTTGAAAAGTAAAAATTAGATTTTTAATTTTAAGAAAGTTTAGAATAAATTTGTAATTTTAGAAAAGTTTAGGATTGACTTGTAATTCTAGAATACTTTGAGAACTATTTTGGAATTTGCCAAGTCTCAGGGACTAAAACGTAATTTTACATTGGTGGGGACCAAACTATAATTTTATGTAGATTTTGAATTTTGGATTAAGAATGATAGAATATCATTTGAAATAGATTTTTAGGATCTTCTGAGAGTCCGAGTTTGCATTGCATTGCATATCATTTGGTACCGCCACAATACCACATTTCGATTTGTCTCTGATATATTTGTTGATATATATTTGTTTGTTCAACTTCTTGTTCCTGTTAGCGAGACCAGCAACCGACGAGTGGGACTTGACTGACGTTTGTGCTTGAATTTCCAGGTGAGTGAATAGCAGCTTCAGAAACATAGGTTGTGTCTCGAAACTACTATTGTTTTTGTTATACTGGACGTGTTATTTTGAATATGGACTAATATAAGGATTAACTAATTAATAAACTGGTTATGCGTTTAATAATCAATATTATATTTTGAAACTGATATATATATACTATATATCTCTCATCTGATTTTGATACTTCTACGCATACTCTGTTTTGATACTATATATTAGTATGCTTTGTTTTCTGATATGGGACACCTACTGTTGTAGGGTAAAACGTGACCTTTGGTATACCAATGCTTTGATAAAACCCAGCTATCAGGGTTGCTGATAGCCATGTGTCCTGATCCGGCACATGATTTGATATGGATTGTGGCAGAGTTCACATACTTTGTTATTAGTGCAACATGCACGCCTTCTGCTTTGGTCCCATATATTCGTATATGTATTTTGACTCTGGAAACGAAAATTGTTCTATACGCCTCTGTGTTTATGATTGCTTTGTATGCAAACCCTTTTGCGAAAGGATTTTCTGAAAAGCTATTACATATGTATAGCGAGCGCGCGCGTGTGTGTGTATATATATATATATCTGCATATGTAGTTTTGAACTGTTTTCAAAACAGTCTTTGTGAGGTATGTATGAGGCGATCTGGAGTGTTATTCCTCATTGGGCCCTTACCCCCTTTGTTTTAATGTTTACGTGATTCCTATTGAGCAGGTTTATAGATTTTTGGCTTTGGCAACTGTCTCCAGTGAGGCATCTTTAGGTTAGTGATGCCCTTTTGTCTGGGCTCGTCTCTAGTTTTGTAAAGCTCCGCATTAGGATGTAGTTAGGTTACCGGGTTGCCACTTTGGCTTTTTTTAAGACTTCTGTTGTGTTCTGCATTATTACTTTTGATATATATTTATTTATTTATTTGATTTACTATGTTTTTAATTATTAAATATTTTATAATCTAAATCATCTGGGTAATATGTTCTGATCTCTGAGGCTTGTGCAAGATGGGTTGGGCTCCCACAGACGATTCACCTCGTACGCCGGTCACGAGCTCGCAATGGGTCGTGACAGTGACTGTGTGTTCAATCTAACACACATATTTTAGTGACATGTAGTCACTCATGTGTCTGTACTTAGTACAAATCCTGTTATTTAGTGGTAATACCACTCATGTATTTAGTCCCTTTATCCAGTTATATTATATATAAGATATATAATATAATTTGATAGTATCGCCTGATCACATGTTGTTTCCTATGATTGCAAACATTTTGGAAATGTTTTAGATGATATTATTTATAGTAGAATGTATATGATAGTATACATAGGAGCTTGCGATATTTGTTTGGAACTGTTTTCAAAAGGTCTTTGTGATGCACATATGAGGCGATCTAGAGTGTCGTCTCTCATTGAGATTTATCTCCCCCCTCCCTTAATATTTTTGGCGTCCGACAACTGTTCAATACCCGTCGCTCAGTGAGGCACTTCTTTTGGTCGTGAGTACACTTTTGATCGGGGCTTTGTATATGTTTACGGTAGAGCTCCACATCAAACTGTTGTTGGGTTTTGGGTTACTTACACATTTTGTATATGTTTGATATGTATATATTTATATAATTTTATGTATAAATTATGTATTAAATTATTTTTACCTGATTTTAGAAAAAAATTGAAAAACTAATAAGGTGGACAACATGTCTAGTCTTCTGAGGCTTGTGCGAGATTATTCGGGCTCTCATCGACGGTTCAATTCGTACGCCGATCATGGTTCAAATTTGGGTTGTGACAATCATAGACAGAAAGGATGATGAGTTCACTGAATTTCATCAAGGGTAAGGGATGTTAGTGACTGAGTATGAGAATAAGTTCAAGGAGTTGAGCAGGTATGCGCCTGCAGATTATCAGTGTGAGGAGGCTCTAGCAAGGAAGTTTTTGAAAGGTCTACGATCGACGATTAGTAGAGTGGTGGAGACTCTTGTGTTGAGTACCATAAGGCAGATTGTTGAGTCTGCTAGGGGTATGAAGTATATGGATGAGAGACATCCGAGGGAGCTGAAGAGGAAAAAGATAGAGGGTACTTATGGAGGATAGCATGGCTGAAATTAGGGTGCTCTTTTAGATCAGAGATGTTGACACTCCACTAGGAGTTAGACCTAGTCAGAGTGCTCAGAGTTACAGTGTGGTGCAGCTAGCTGGACGTGTCAGAGGTCAGAGCACTGGTTAGAGTTCAAGGGGTACTGGTTGAAGTTTACCGCCTTTATATGATACGTGTGGGAAGAGGCATTCTGGTGCATGTAATAAAGCATTAGGAAATTGTTTCTACTATAGTCAACCATGGCATAAGATAGTTGATTATCCTTATAGGTTGAGCATGGGATCTCAGGCTGGGCAGTCTAGAGGTAGAGGTTCAGACGCAACCACTACAAGAGCAAGGAGAGGGGGCATGGTCAAGGTGCTCAGGGTAGTGGTTACAGTCATACTGGTATGGGTAGTACGACTGAAAGAGGTCAGGCACGAGTATATCATTTGATTCGTCAGGAGGCGCATACCTCTAATGCTATGGTGATTGGTATGCTCTCTATCTCTGGTACTTCTGCATATGTATTGTTTGATTCTGGTGCATCACATTCTTTTGACACCCCATGTTTTATTGAGCATAAGGGGTTGGTACCCTAATACTGTGGTGACTGGTACGCTCTCTATCTTTTGTCCAATGAAGTACGAGTTTTGGTTGGAGCAAGTGGCATTCTTAGGACATGTGGTGTCTAAAGACGATATTTGGTAGATTCGAAGAAGGTAGAGACAGTACTCCATTGGGAGAGGCCTAAGACCGTTACAAAAATTCGTAGTTTTCTCAGGATGACAGGGTATTATAGGAGGTTCATCCAGGATTTTTCAAGATTGCATCTCCTATGAATCGATTAACTCAGAAAGGGGTTAAGTCTATTTGGTCTGATAAGTAAGAAGAGAGTTTTCAGAAATTGAAAAATTGTTTGACAAGTGCATATGTGTTAGCACTACCATTAGGGTTTGGAGGTTTTGCGGTGTATTATAATGCTTCACGAGTTGGGTTAGGTTGTATATTGACGTAACATGAAAAAGTGATTGCCTATGCATCAAGGAAACTTAAGAGACACGAGCAAAACTATCTGACTCATGATCTAGAGTTAGTGGCTGTAGTGTTTGCACTTAAGGTTTGGAGGTATTACTTGTATGGTGAGACCTTTGATATTTTCATCGATCATAAGAGCTCAAAATAAAATTTTTGGGCAATGAGATTTGAATATGAGGCAGAGACGTTGGTTAGAGTTGCTAAAAGATTATGTTTGTACAATATCATATCATCTTGGCAAGGCTAATATGGTAGTTGATGCTCTGAGTAGGAAGTTGATGGAAAGTTTAGTTCATCTCAATTGAGAGACGACCAACAGTGTCAGAGTGGCAGAGATTAATAGAAGATGGAGTTGACATATGGTTGGATGACTTAAGGGTGTTGGTGGGACATATTGAGGAGAGGCCTATATTATTGGATCACATCCAAGAGGCTCTAAAGGAAGATACTGAGATTTAGAGTCTAATCGAGAAAGTTAAGTCACATGGTGTACCTGGATTTAGTGTTGATGATACTGGGTTGTTGCAGCAGACGTCCCTTCTAGAATGGAAATGTGATCGTATCACAATGGACTTTGTAGTTGGTTTACCGATAACATCTTCTAGATATGATTCCATTTGGGTCATCGTCGACCGATTGGCCAAATCTGCACATTTTCTCCCTTTCAAGACAACATATGGGGCGACACAACTAGCGAAGCTATATGTCGACAGAATTGTATGCTTGTATGGTGTGCCAATTTTCATAATGTCGGACAGATGACCTTAGTTCACCTCGTAGTTCTGCCATAAACTGCAAGAAGAGTTGGGTACTCGATTGGATTTTAGTACTGCATTTCACCCGCAAATCGATGATCAATCCAAGCGTACAATTTAGAATTTAAAGGATATGTCGAGAGTATGTGTTGTGAATTTTGCTGGGAGTTATGATTCTCACTTGCTATTGGTAGAGTTACATTGATCCAAAGCATAAACACTTGGAATTTGAGGTAAGAGACCTTGCATTTCTCAAGCTATCAGCAATGAAGGGCATAATGAGATTTGGGAAGAAGGGAAAGTTAAGCCCGAGATACATTGGTTCGTTTGAGATAATGAGCTAGCCCTACCGATTCAGTTGACTTCTGTGCATCTAGTGTTTCACATTTCACTTTTGAGGAAGTATATCCCTGATCCGCCGCATGTCCTATCACTATAATCAGTTGAGGTCAGAACTGATTTGTCTTATGACGAGGCTCTAGTAAGAATTGTTGATCGGCAAGTCAAGAGACTCCGAAACAAAGAGATCGCTTCAGTGAAACATTTGGAGACACGATTCAGTAGAGGAGGCCACTGGGGAAACTCAGGATGAGATAAGATGCAGATATCTGCATTTGTTCGACTCTGTAGGCCTATAGGTCAGTACATTCTGCTTTCAGTTTCTACATTCTGTCTCTGTATTTCTGGCATTTTCTGCATTTTTTATTGTAAGTCTGCATACTTGTATAGATGTGATTCGAGACGTTAGAGAGATCTTAGTTTATTTCTCTGTGGTTAGTAATTATGGATTCTAGAATATGATATACCTTAGAGGCTTAGATATGATTTCGGTATTGAGGGATTAGAGTTGATCAGATTTGGGTTAGGATATCTCTGTGGATCCTTTGATCTAGTCGTGTGAAAATTCGAGGGCGAATTTCTTTTAAAGGAGAACTATGTAACACCTTGATCAATTTGACTAGGTTCTTTGTTGCCATGACCCAAAAATGGGTCGAGACCGGCGTACGAGGCGAACCGTCTAAACGAGCCCGACCCATCCCGCATAAGCCTCAGAGTACAGAGCTTAAACCTAAAAGCCATTTATTATTAAACAGTTTAAAAATAATATTCTTAGATAATAAAATGGAATATTATTATAATATAAAAATAAAAAATATATATATTTAAAAGTCAAATTATTTAAATACTAAATATTTACAAATACAAATTCATAACCCACAGATAACCCGGTGTAGAGCAACTAACATAACCATACAAACTGGGTCCGAACAAGAGAGCACTCACTAATAAACAGACAATCCTCACTACTGACAAAAGCTAAGATAACATGAAAAATATTAAAGGGGAGAGGGTGAGAAATTTTCGTGAGGAAACGACACTCTAGATCGCCTTATACGCGCATCACATAAACTGTTTTGAAAATATTTTAAAAAATATTACATACACGTATATATTGTATACTATTAGTATACACTCATATATATACAGATAGTAGTTCGAAAATTCATTTTGAAATATTTCACAAACAAAGTAGACAACATACAATCAAACATGTTTAAATAAGTAAAACTGATAAAATACTTATTATTTTTATATTTAAAATAATTACTGAGAATAAAGTTAAAAACTTGATGAAACCAGAAGTGTATAATAACATTTCTAAAAAAAACATTTCAAAATCACTCATAGACAAAACAGACGATTTGCGATCAAACATAATATTTATCTTTAAAAATATTATTAACGAGACTAGGATCAGATAATCGCAGTCATGTAGACTCGGTGATGTAATAGCCGCTTAGGCAAAAAGGATACCACCACTTAGGCACAGGGTATCGCTACTAAGACAAAGATTATCGCCACTGAGGCAAAGGTTATCGAACATTGGTGTACCAAAGGCTACACTACCTCATGGCTAGGTGTCTTTGGTTAAAAATATATAAAAATACATGTTTACCGAAAACATATGTAAATATATTTAAAACCAACAGATGTACAGAGCAAACAATTTCTTATAGATAAATATAATTATTTTCAGAATAAAATATCGAACATAAAATATTCTAAAATACTAAACATAATTCTTATATCAGAAAACTTACTTAAATTCAGATAAAATATTTATTACAGAAAATATATTTAATTTCAAAAAATTGAATACTTAGTACGAAAATACATTTCTTTCAAACAGAGTATTTATTTCAGAATTCACAATAATATTCAAAACAATTTTTATTACAGACACGCATACAAAGTAGACAAATTATTTATCACATAAATTAATAATAATAATTAATAATTTTTCAGAAGGACAGAATTATTATTCTAGAATTATCACAGAAATCAAATTATTAATTAGCCGAATAATTAATTAATCTGTATTACAAAAATAAGTCCAGACATAGCAAAAACTATATAGAGTTGAAGACACATCTTATGTGTCTGAAGTTGTCATCGTACTCACCTGAAAATTGAACTAATAAGCCAATCGCGGTCCAACAGTGAATGACTGGTCACCTCGAAAATCGAACAGAACAGACTACATAATTAATTACAACAGATATCAGACGTGGTAACTGTGTCATTACAGAAAATATACAAAATGTAAATACAAATGCAGACACTTACTTGACGTCAAAAAAATCTGTTTTAGTCAAAGATCTATCGCTAAGACCTCGAAAAATAAAATCTACGTAAAAATACAGTTTAGTCCCTAATTTATGTAAAATTATCATTTAATCCCCGAGACATCAAAAAAATATGACTTAGTCCCCAAAATTTTCAGAATTTATAATTTAGTCCTCTAAGTATTTTAAATTTATATTTTAATCCTCAAATTTTAAAATTACAAATTTAACCTCTAAGTTCTTAAAATTACAAATATGACCCAATTACAAAATATCATATTTGGTCCAGCATGTCAAATATCAATATCAGTCCTCAAAATATTCAGAATCTGGAAAATTATGTTTTTGGTACTTTTGTTCTGCAATCATACCTAATAGTCCCTAATTCTCAATTCAATCGGGATTCATAATTTTCAATCTTTCCCACTGTTTTTTAATCACTATAATCAACTTCAATTCATTCAAAAGAGCCCCAGAAACCTTAATCCAACTTCAGTTTAACAATGAAACCTGTAAAAATTCAAAAATAGTCCTCACACTATCTGGTTTCCAAACCCGTTTTCACCAAAATCATCAAATCACCATTTTCTGAGTTAGATTCATGTTCTTCCACTAAAATCCATCAAAATCCAATAAGAAAAAATCTTCAATCCGTCCATAATTTCTTTCAAATCCGAAACTTAGCTCCACCGAACCCATTTAATTAACAACCCAAAATGAAAATAACAACAAGAAATAAAGAGAGATAATCAACTTGAGTTCATGTTTCTCACTTGATTGAAGAAAAGAAACAACCGAGAGGTGGAGAGAGAGAGAGAGAGAGAGAGAGATAGAGAGAGAGAGAGAGAGAGAAAGAGTTTCATGTTTTGTGGGTTTCGGACGAAATGAAGAACGAAGGAAAGGAAGAAAAAACAATCTGGGTTTTAAAACAAAGAACCAAAACAGCACCGTTTGGTGCTGAAAGAAAACAACGTCGTTTCATATTTTAAGAGCTGGGCTGGGAGATGCAAAACGACGTCGTTTTTGTTCAGGGGCATAGTGACGGACGACATCACCAAAAACTCGCCCAAAACGACTTGTCGTTTGCACCAAATGCTGAACGACCTGTAGTTCGTTCCTATTTCTCTTTTCTTCAAATTTTCTTTATTTTTCCAATTTCAACCAATTTTCACTCAATTTAACTCCTCAATACACTTCAAAAATTTCATTAACATAAAAAAAATTAACACTCCAAAATATAATTAATTATTTAATTAATATTAATCCTTAAAAAATAATTAATAGGAGAAAAATTTCAATGAAAAATTATCGGAATAATTAGTCGAAAAGAACAAGATATTACATTTGTAGCTATCCGCTCAATTATTTGGTGTTTGAGGTGTTGATTAAGTGTTTAATGATGTTTATGATGATATTTTTTATAAGGTTGGGTGTTGTTGAGCCTCAAGGATGATCCGATGGTTGTTCATAAGCGAGAAACGTCGAATAGGGAACTTCCAGTGAAGTCAACATACGTTAGAATTAGCCAAGACATAAGTAATCTGGGTTTTGAAGAATTGATGATCAACATGCGATGTTTATTAGTAACATACGTCATATTTTGCAAAACGTACATTGTAGATTACACAACGTACGTATACTGCAATATTTCAAGACGAAACCTTCTGGATTCAATTTTAAGCCTCATAACATATGTTGTGTGTATGGGACGTACGTTGCCTTTGAAAAACACTGATACGGGGTGTTTTGATCCATTCGTCTTTGAAAACCCCAAACACCCGAAACCCTTCGTCAATTTTGCTTCCTTCCGTCGTTGCTCACCCAAATCCATCCCGTTCACTCCCATTTCGTCCCTCTATCATTCCTTATCCATTTTTTGAGGTAAGATCAATGTTCTTTCTTCATTTTTATTTCATTTTTGTGCATTAATTCCATGAAATCTGTTTTAGGCCGAGATGCACTTAGGGTTCGAATTTTATTTTGATTTGGTGTAAATGGAAGCTGGAGATTGTTAGATTAGGATATATTAAGGTTAGATAAACATGATTTGAGCTTTGGAATGAAGGATTTAAGTTAGTTTTGTTGTGGGTTAGGGTATTTTCTGGTTTGGCCGAATTTGATGAGATTTTGAAAGATTGTTGATTGATTATTGTTTAGGTGGATGATTAGAGTGAAAGTGGGTAGATTAGAACCTCAAGTTTCGATCGATTCAGATTTTGGGTTGTTTGGTGTAGTTTTCTGCCGAAAGGACTAAAATATATTTTTTCATGATTCTGAACAATTGGAGGATTAAATATGATATTTTCCATGGTAGGGATTAAATTATAATTTTTGAGAGTTAGAAGACTTATTTCGAGATTCTGACTAATTGGAGGGCTAGTCTATAACTTTTGAAAGATTAGGGATTGATTTGAATTTTTTTCAAAAAACTATAGAGACTAAAGTGTAATTTTACATAGGTCAGGGACTAAACTAAAATTTAATGTAGATTTCAATTTTCTAGGCTAGAGTGATAGATCTTCGATTGAAATAGGATTTTCAACGTCGTGCGAGGGTCTGCATCTATTTTCCATACATTTTCAGTACCGCCAAAGTACCAATACGACATTCTTATCTGTTTGATATGATTTGTCTATTTCAGTTTCGTGTACTTATCAGTGTGACCAGCTAGACACCAGTAGTGCTTGACTGGATCCTCACTTTCGGATACTAGGTAAGTGCGGTAGCAGCTTCAAACACATAGGCTGTGCCTTTTCAAATTATATGTTCTTAATGTGTTGACATAACCTGAAAAATAGACTAATTAAGGAATCGAAAAATCTAAAAATTGATTATATGTAATAAAAAATAAAACATCTATATAAGTAAAATAAATATGCATCAGTATGATATCAGTATTTGTATTAATAATAATTATTTAAAATGCATACTTGCTTATGGCTTAAATATTATATACATATATCCTGTGACTTAGGACACCCTAGCTATGGGGGCCACATAGCCTTCAGTATATCAATGCTCAAGAAGGCCTAGTTATTAGGGTTGGTGGTAATACTGTGTGTTCGGCCAAACACACAGTTCAGGTGGCGTAATCCACATCAGTTCAGATCAGTCTCATCCCGGTCAAATACTTAGTTTTTTGAAACATTTTCAAAACGGTTTATGTAAGGTCCCAGAGGCAATCTGAAGTGTTATCTCTCACTGAGTTTACCCATTCCCTCCCCCTTTATATATTTTCAGGTGCTTTCCTTTTTGACTTCGGCAACTATCCAGATACTCAGTGAGACACCGTTTGATTTAGTTAGTTGACGCCCTTTTAGTCAGGCTCCTTTTTATTTTGTTTAGGCTCCACATCTGATGCTAGTGGGTTACCAGGTTCATTTTGCATTTTGGATAACTGTATTGATTATTTCTACTAATATTTTCGTATACTAAACTTTAATTACTATATGATTTTTATTTATATTCGTTCAAAATTAGATAACTGTTAATAATATATAAGCTTGAACAAATGAATAAGTGGGTAACAAATATGATTCTCCGAGGCTTGTGCGAGATGAGTCAGACTTCTAGTTCGGTTCATCTTGTACGCTGATCATGGTTTAAATATGGGTCGTGACAGCTTTTTATCTAGGGATATTAATTTCGGATAATGTGATTATAGCATTTGAGATACAACATTTTTTGAAGAAGAAGACTGGGGAAAAAGGTTTATATCTTTAAAAATTGATATGAGCAATGCTTACGACCTAGTCGAATGGGACTTTTTACCGTTGATGTTGATTAAAATGGGTTTTGGCAACAAGTGGGTGAAGTTATTAATGAGTTTTGTTTCCAGTGTCAAGTATTGGGTTAAAACAGAGGTGGATCTACTGGGGCCGGTTATTCCTAGTCGAGGTCTTCGGTAAGGTGATCCATTAGCACTCAGAGAGTCTATCTGCACTTATAAGGAAGAAGGAGAGGGAATGACTCATTAGTGGCTGTCGTATTGCTTAAAGTGCTCCTCCTATATCACATCTACTATTTGCGGATGATTCTTGCCTATTTTTCCAAGCTTGTACAATCTAAGGTTGTGCGATGAATTTTGAATGAGTATGAGAAAGCCTCAGGTCAATCTATCAATTTTATTTTTTCAATTGTGACATTTGGCCTGAACTGCAGTGCTGCATTAAGGGAGGAAATTTCAAATGTGTTTGGTGCTAGGGAGGAGCCAAATTTTGGGAAGTACCTAAGGCTACCGACTGAGATTGAGAGAAACAAAAAGAAAGTATTCTCTTACATAAAGGATAGAATTTGGAGGATGGTTAATGGCTGGAGTTGCAAATTGTCTAGGGCAAGGAAAGAGGTGGTGATAAGGAGTGTGGGATTGGCGATTCCGAGTTACATTTTTGTAGTTCTTCTCTTACTCGTTTCCTTATATGAAGAGATAGAAAAAATCCTAAATGCTTTTTGGTGGGACGTAAAAAGAAAGAGAGGGATTTGATTGTTGGGCTGGAGAAGGATGCGTATTCCTAAGAGTTTTGGGGGATACGATTTCAGAGGTATACGAGAATTAAATTTGGCCTTTATAGGTAAAGTAGCCTAGAGGTTGATCACGAAACCTACAGCTTTGGTTTCACGGATATTAAAGGCAAAGTACTATCCCAATTCAAACTTTCTAAATGCAAGGCTTGGCTGTGTTCCTAACTATACTTAGCGAGGAATTTATGCCATTCAAGCCTCAATGCGACGAGAGCGTAGATGGAGAGTCGGTAATGGCAGGTTGATTAGAGTGGGTTTTAGATCTGTGGTTGGTGAATGAAGAGAATCCTTTCTTAACTTTCGATATTGACCAACATGTTAGAGAAGCGTTTCGGATTTTATAGAAGATGGAGGTTGGAATGTAAGGAAATTGTAGAGCTTGTTTAATAATAGAGATTGCCAACAGATTTTAAAGATTCCTTTAGCTCTTAATCACGAGGAGGATAAGATTATTTGGTCATTAGACAATAAAGGTAAATACTCTATTAAATCTGTTTATAAAGTGTTGTTTGGCATTTAAACTTTGGGTGATATGGGGGAAACGAGAATGTGGAGCCGGTTTCGAAACTTGAAGATGCCGGATTAGGTTAAAAATCTTATGTGGAGCGCAATTAAAGATGTACTCCCGACCAAGGCTCGCTTAATTGATAAATTTGTTGATGTGGATGCATATTGTAAAGTTTATAATTGGGGCATTGAAAATAATTTGCACTGTTTTTGGGACTGCTCTTGTGCACGTTTAGTTTCGTTGTTGTCGGTTATAAACATTGTGGATTTTTTTGGAAACACTTTTCTACATTGGTTTAGAGGTATGTTCCAACGTCTGTCTCGTAGGGAGTTGGAGTGGTTTTGCTAGATCTGTTGGGAAATTTGGAAACACAGGAATGATGTTATGTGTAACAATAGATTTAAATCACCAAATTGTATGTTGAGGGTGTGTTCATTGAAAAGGACTGAATTGTTAGAGGCGGGTTCAGGGTCTTCTCCTACTCATTCTCTTGTTGGGTGGTCTGGGAAAAATTCAAGTGGTGAGTGGGGTTCCACCAGAAGGATGCAGTCTTAGAGCAAACATTGATGCAACTTGTTTTCAGGATTTGAATTCTACAAGTATGGGAGGTGTGTTTAGAAATGATGCTGAAGGTGTGGTGGGAGTATTTACTAGATGTCTTTCTTATTATGTTGAGCCAAATATTGCTGAAGCTTGGTGTTTGAGAGAAGTCTCGAGTTGGATTAAAGGTTTGGAACTAAAAGGTATTATGATCGAGATGGATTCTCTGATTGTTATGAAGGCTATTACTCGAAGGGAGGAAGATGATTCATACTTTGGGATTATGATCTCAGATTGTATTGCATTACTCCAATCCCTTGATATGGTTTGTGCTGTTCATACTTTTTGAAATGAGAATGTGCTAGCTCATAAGTTGGCTAGGGCAACAATTTATTTGTATGATTATTTTGTGTAGGGTGGCCCTAATGATTTTGACTTATCTTCTACTTTGTATCAGATTTCTCTTATTAATTAATGAAGTAGCTCATTCTAGTTTAAAAAAAAAAACTCCATCTATCATAGGAGCTAAAACCTTCGAGCATTCAAATCATGCTTCTTTGATAAGAGACCTTCCACCTTAAAAGCCAATTTTGTTACGATACTTTCATGTTGGAAACCTAAGTTTGGTTTTGATGATAACAAAACATCCTTGAAGTGATCAAGGAGTTACACAAACTATTGGATTTGTTGGAGAATGAGAAAAATGTAAAAAAGATGCTATAAATTGGAAATCTAAAGGCCTTTTTGTGCACAAGCAAGAAGTTGTGTACATAATATTGTTTTAAGTCAGAACTTATGTACACAAGATGGAGATAAACAAAGTTGTGTTCCTAAGCAAAAGTGTTGAATACATAAGTCTAGAGCAGATAAGGCAACTTGCGTACACAAACAAAATTGTTACGTAAACAAGTTTGGAGAAGACAACATGAACAAAGAAGATCTCACTCCAACGGCTAGTTTATCAACTCTGACAATCATATGGTTCAAAGAGACTATAAATGTATCAAGAAAAGGCTGAGAAAGGTTGGATGAAGTCATGTTGTCATAGTGCAAACACTTTCATCATTTCCTTCATCCCATAACACTAAACATCAAGTTAGAGAGGAAATCAAAGAGCATAAATTCTACATCATCCCTTATAGCATAGTGCTTTAATTGTATTTCATTGTAATCAATTTGAGTGGGAAAAAATTTTGTTGTTAACCTTGAAAACAAAATTGTAAGGGCTTTAAAGGTGTGAGCCTAGAGTGAAATCAACCTTACTTAGGCTTTAGAGGTGTGAGCCAAAATCAACCTTGAGAGTTAGGCTTTAGAGGTGTGAGGCGAAATCAACCTTGTTTTACTGGTTTTGTTGGATTGAGCCAGGATCAATCATCAAGAGAGCGGATTGGAAAAATCTTAAATGATGAGCTTAAGTAGATGATGTAGGCAATATTGGTCAAACCACTTTGAATTGCTTATGTTGTTTTTTTTCTCTTGTCCACATCTTTTACTTAGCAAGCTTCCGCACCCATTCTAACATAAGAGCAAGTGAAGAGGAAGAAGAGGAGAATAAAATTCAAAACAAGATGGACAATCCCATAGAAAATATGTTGTTGCATTAAAAGTATCGATAAACATTGAGTTTAAGATAAGTTCAGAAGATCAACAACATGGTTAAACTATTTTCTTATCAGTTCTTTGAAAAGCTTGTCATTGGTCATCAATTTTGACATCACAAGATTCCAATCGAGCAAGTCTTTTGTTAAATCACATATAAAGTATGTTGTTGCATTAAAAGGATCATGAAGTATTGATTTCAAGATAAGTTTTGATTACTTTCAGTTCAAAAGAAGAGTTGAAAGGTTTTCTTGAATTGAAAAAAAAATCTCCCATTCATCGTTAGTTTTGTTGATTCTCAAACCCCATCCCACTTTTGTCTACCAAAATAGGTTGTTATGGGTTGAAATATCAAAATTCCTCTTCGATATTGGGTAGTGAAATGTTTTGAAGCATTGGGATTGAATTTGGGCAATTTTTTTCATTGGTCCTAATAATTTAATGCTAAAATTGCCTTAGATTGTATCAGTCTTTGTATCTAGGAAGTCTCCCTCTCTCTCGATATAGTTATAGGTCATTGTGAACAACACGACATGTTTGAAAGATTCAATTGTTTTTTAGGAAGATAATGCCATCTCTAGATCATCATAAAATCGTGCAACAGAACCAACTTCAGATATGCAAGAAGCACATATAATGGCTACATGTATAATGATGTATGATAATTCTACATGGTTAATCAATCAATAGTTCCTTACATTTTTACTCGAATTGTGCTTAATTATATGCAATTTTTACACACTTTCTTTTGAATGTGTATAGTAGGGGTGAACAAAAAGTCGAATGAACCGAAAAAATGACCGAACCAAATCGTTTTAAATCGAACCAACAATGAAATCGAAGCCAACTGGGTGGATGTAGATGAGGAATTGCAAAAATTAAAAGTTTCAGTTTGATTGCGTTTTATCTATTTAAAAACCAAACTGAATCGAACCAAACCAAACTTAACCTTTTGTATACTATTATGTTGGTTTTTACATATACATCTGTTCAAAACCAACCAAACCGAACCTAAAACAAACCAACCAAGTCATTTATCAAATCTAGTTTTACTTATATTTTAAACCGACTGAAACGAACCGAACCAAAAGTTGAAACCAAAGGTTTGACTACAGATGACCAGAGAGTAAAACCGAATCATTCTGTTGGGTTGGCGATTTGTCCACAAAACTGAATCAAACCGAACTGTGTGCACCCTTAGTGTAGAGTAAGCAATGATTTCATGGAAGAGGAGTTTAAAGGAGAAAAAGGGATGAAAGAGCACTTAAGAAGAGAAGAAAGCATTAAGGAAAGGAAGAGGAAAGATTTTGATTAAAGTTGACCATGGTTGACACCAAACCTTAAGCCACGACCATGGCATACGAAGCCTCCAATCGCCACACCCTTCACCATGGTCACCACCATGACCGTGGCTAGCTACTGTTTTGTGCCATAGTAATGATGGAAAGCCACAAACATGGTGGTTATAGAGGAAAGTTAGGTGACGATTGTGGCCACCAAGGCCATGACTGTCATCGACCCATAGATAGAAAAAAAAAAGGTGACGTGGAAAGGATTCAGGCATATGAACTCAAGTAGCCAAGGAAATCAATTTTGGAAGATCATGCCTTAGGGTTGTGATGCAATAGGAGGAATATAAATACTCCTTAAATTTGTCTCATTTGGCATCTTTTGGATCATCTTTGGAAGCCACCAAAGAACATTCAAGTTTTAGAGAGAGAAAGGGTGCTTCTAGAGTGATAAAGAAGTCTTCTTGAAGAATAAATGGAGCTTGGAGGGGATTTCTCTTAATCATTCCATCATCCTTTCTCTACACTCTTTATAGCTCGGTGACAATGTTCATTTATTATTGTCACTGCTTTTCTTTGTTTGATTTAATAATGGTAGTTTGAACATCTAGTTAGGGCTTAATATGTAATCATTGGATGATTATTCACTATGTTATTAATGGGTACTCATGCTTAATGTTATATATGTTTTGTTCATTGTTGGGTTTTGATTTAATGATTTGATTTGTGATTAAATACTATTATGATTGACTACCACAGTAGTGCTATTTGATAAGCCTATGTGATGGATCAAAACAGGAAGCTTAAGTGAGGTCTAAAAGCATTAAACTTATCAAATTTTGGATAGACATATCCTAGATAGGTAATGTAATACCTTGTTTTTCCAACTAAATATTTTGATAATTTTTCGTTGAATTTTTGAACTAATTATTTATTTTTGAAGGATTTATTTTAAATTTTAAAGTGTTAATTAAATAATTAATAATATTTTTGGAGTGTTAAATTATTATTTATTATTATTTTATTATTATTTATTTTATTGTTGATGAAATTTATTTTAATTGGAAAAAGAAATAAAATAAGTGTAGAGGGTGAAAATTGGTCAAAAATACATGTTTAAGGCTAAAAATGTGAGTTTGGTCGTTTAAAATTAAAAGACATGTCATTTCTGTTGTATGTTGTCGTTCGCGTCTCACTTCTGTCGTCCATGTATTAAAACGGCACCATTTTGGAGGGCTTAAAATGACACCGTTTTGGTAAAACAAAAATGACACAGTTTTCCTCTTTCTTTTAAACCCGCAGCTTCCTTTCTTTTCTTCATTTTCTTTCTTTATTTTTTTTCTTCTTCGTTCCTCTGTTCTTGAAAACCCAGAAAATTCAAACCATCAAAACTTGATTTCTTCCATCTCTTAGCCTCTCATCCGTCTCATTTTTCTTCTTTTGTTCAATTAAGGTGAGACATGAATTTATTTGTTCATTTTCTTTCAATTTTTGCTTATTTTTTCGTTTGAATTCAAATGGTTCGGGTCAGTTGATTTTTGGAAACCGAAGCATTTTTGGGTTAATTTCGACTTCGTTTTTGTTGGGTTTTGATGGATTCAAGTCGAAGAATGTGGAAGCAAGTAAAAAAATGATGGTTTGATGGTTGTGGTGCAAGTGGGTTGTTGAACCAAATGTGTAGGGATTTGTTTTGGACGATTTGATTTGATTTTGGATCAAACCGAGGTATATGAACATATCTGGAAGTGTATTGAGTGGATTAGAGTTGTTCGAATGGATTAAAAACGATGGAATTTGGTTGAAATTGAAGGATCTCGATTTGGATTGCGTTAGGGACCATTTGGTGTGGTTCAAAAACAAAAAGGACTAAAACTGAAATTATGAGATACTGAACATAAAAGTATTGGTCCAAAATTGTAATTTTCAAAAATTTAAGGTTAAATTTGTAATTTTAGAAAATAAAAGGATGAAATTATAATTTTAAAATGCTAAAAGGACTAATTAATAAATTCTGAAAACTTTGAGGACTAATTTATAATTTTTGAGGTCGTAGGGACTAAAACATAATTTTATAAAAGTCGAGGGACTTAACTCTAATTTTACATAGATTTTGATTTCCGAGACGAGAGTGATCGATCTTCGATCGAAATAGGTTTTTCGACGTCGAATGAATATTTGCATTGCATTTATATTAGCATCTTATACATTCGGTACTGCCACAATACTAGTATCATATTTTGATTTCATCTGAATTATATTTGTTTCAGCTCTTTGTTCTTATCATCAAGACTAGCCCCCTACTAATGGTGCGTGATTCATCTATCTTTGGACATCAGGTGAGTGACATGTGGTTTAAACATATAGATCGCGTCTTCACAATATTATTTTTTTTGCTGTGTTTGAACCTTTATCTGTAATTTGACTAATAATTATTTGGTAAAATAATAATCCAATTTATGTGATAAATATTTCTCAGTAATTTATTTTCGAACTCTGATATATATTTAAATAAATATTAAATATATATTTTCGTAAAATAATTCTGTTCTATATGTTTGTCTGCTATAAAATATTATTTTAATTATTTTCTGATTCTGGACACCTGTGCTACGAGGATAGTGTAGCCTGTGGTATATCATGGTGAGGGTTTAGTTACCAGGATAGTTGGTAACCATGTGTCTTGCTAACACATGTAAGATGATTTATTTTTAATGGCAATGATCCACGTATAATTCGATGTCTAATTTTAGTCCCATTAATGAATTGTGTTATATTTATATATTTATAAATTTTTGATAAAAATATTGTCTGACTGTATGTTGTCTGGTTTGTTTGAAATGATTTGAAAATGTTTTCAAGAATATTATTATTAGTAGTTTGTATATTATATTATTTCTATACGTTTGTGGTATTTTTAAATTATCTTCAAAATGGTTTATGTGTCGTCCCTCACTGAGATTTATCTCGTCATTCACTGAGATTTATCTCACCCCCACTCCCCCTAACATTTTCAGGTGCATTTTTGCCGTTCAGTATATGTTTAGGTTCTGGTACTCAGTGAGGCATTCTTTTGCTATTGAGTGCCCTTTTTGTCAGACCCTATATATTTTGTAGTAGAGCTCCATACCGATTACTGTTGGGTTATGAGATTTATGTTTTGTATTTTGACTTTATGATATTATGCTTTCCTTTTGTAATACTTAAACATATACGTATATATGTATATATATTTTCTTATATATATGTATATTTTAAATTATAAATTATTATTTATTATTTATCTGTAATGATTTAATAAATATTTTTACTAATTATATAATATGGTTAGAATATCTGATCTCCGAGGCTTATGTGAGATGGGTCAGACTTTCTAAGACGGTTTATCTCATACGCTGGTCATGATCCAATTTTGGGTCGTAGCACATAATCGGACCATAACCGGCATACGAGGCGAATCGAACCATAAGCCTGACGCATCCCACACAAGACTCGGATAAACAGAACATTTACCGAATATGTTTTGCCAAAATATTTATTAACCAGGTTAATAAACATATGTTAACAACATATTATCAAACATATAAAATATTAAGTATAACAAAATATAATTATTATGGAAAGTAAGTGTAAAAATATTTGTAAGTAAATTCATGTGACAAAATATCAGTTTATACCCAGTAACCCACTAGCATCCCGGTGTGGAGCTTTAATACAAAGAGCTTGAACAAAAGGGCATTCACTAACTGAAGTTGGGTGCATCACTGAGCTTGAGTTGTCGGATGGTTGCGAAAAATCAAAATCTTGAAATGTTAAGCTACAAAAGGGGTGAGAATACTCACTGAGGAACAACACTCTAGAGCGACTCCAGGTTTTCATATAAACCATTTGGAAAATATTTTCTGAAAATACCGCATGCACATATATACTTATATAATATTAATATATACACGTATTTATATACTTATATTAATCAAAAATATTTTCCGAAATGGTTCGCATAGAAAACATACAATATGCATTCATATAAATCCATATATCTCTCATATCTTACTGTTGAACACATGATTTGACTGAACTGATAAATTTCCTAATTGACTAATTGATGTCGCTCCTCACCACCTAACCCATGTGCCTTGATGGATGCACAATATTACCACCAATGCTGACAACTAGGCTTTGATTGAACAATGGTATACAAAAGGCTACATTACTCCCATAACATAAGTGTCCCGAGTCAAACAAATTATATAAATAATTTCTTAGCAAGTAACACGTAGAGAAGACAAATAATAATGACATTATTACTGAATATATCTAAATATTTTAAGTACTGAATTTTGATTCCATATCTCACATAAACTAAATTTTAGGATTTATCGATCCTTTAATTAGTCCATTTTACATGGCAAGTCTAGACATAACAAAAGTTTAATAATTTTTGAAAATACAGCTTATGTGTCTTGAATGACATCCAACTCACCTAGATGTCAGATCAAAAGATCCAGTCATGCACCACTAGTGGATGATGGTTGGTCACCTTGGCAAGGACCCGAAGCTGAAAACAAATAGATCATATCGGAGTCAAATACGATACTATGGCAATACGAAAATGTATGAAATGCATATGCATGTCCCAAACCCACGATGACGTCGAAAATCCTATTTCGATTGAGTATTTAACCTTTCGATAATCAAAAATTTCATAAAATTACAGTTTAGTTCCTCGACTTTTTCCAAATAACACTTTAGTCCCAAAGATCATAGAAAATTATAATGCACTCCCTAAACTTTCTAGAATTTATAAATCAGTCCTCCAAATATTTCATATTCACATTTTAGACCTCAAACAATTGAATTATTACATTCTGGTTCTTATGACATAAATCTTTTCAAAAAAACCTCAAATTCGTATAACCTAATACAAAATGTTCCAAATCATCTTCAAACATGTTTAATCATGTGAATCAACACTCCAATTCATTAATTGATCAACAAATCATCAAAATCCCTAATTTCTCTACACCAAACCTTAACCTACACCTAATCCACATCAATCCTCATCTTCCAACTCAAACCCATTCATTTCTAACCTCATTCAAGCATAATCCAACAAAATCCATCTCAAATCTAACAAAATTCATCCATAAAATCGAAACCCTATCTCATCCATCATCAAACGTGATTCAAACCCAAAATAAACAACCCACAAGTGTTCTTGCGAGAAATGGAAGAAATAAATGAGTTGGAAGGATGATCTTACCTCAAGGAATTGAAGAAAATGAAGGAGAAGCAAAGAGAGAAGAGGAGAAGTCGACCTTGGAGTGAAAGAAGTGGTAAAAGAGAGAATTGGCCAGATGAGGGGAAGGTAAGAGGTATTTATAATGGCTTTCACCAAAACACAGCGTTTCACTTATTTACTGGGTCGTTACGCACGTAACAACTGAATTATGCATGTAAATGGCCTATTATGTACGTAATTGCACGCTTATGTACGAGGCTCCCAGAATGTTTCCGAAAATTTCTGCCTAGATGCACCCAAAAATTATGTATGTAATTCCACCCTTACGTACGTAAATGTGTTCTCTCCAGCTTACATGCGTAACTCCAACCTTACATACGCAACTTAAGACCATCACTCGTCTTGAACATCATCTCGGAACTCAGAGATCTAATCATAATCGTATGGAATATTACATGTAAGGTGTTCGAAAAAATGCTTGAGAGAACTTAAAGGGTCTAATTTAGTTAGGTTCAATCGAGAGAATTAGCCTAATGAATTTAGACACTATCTAGTTTGATTCAAAAGAGATTCCATGTGAGCATAAGTGGCAATTACACTCAAGCTTTTAAACTACATCAATTGTATAGTGAATAGGAGTTTTAGGAGGAGTTTTAAAGTCCTAACACTTTATCATTGTTAGTTTACCCTCAATTTGATTTCTTTGCTTGTTATTTGATTGTTTGCTTAATTTATTTGAATAAATTCTAACATTACACCAAATCCCATGAATTTTATTATTGTTTAATTTCAATTAGATCACACTTAATACATCGTCCTTGTGGGAATCGATACTTTAGAAGTATTCCCAAAATTAAAACCACACCAACACTGTACACTTGCGATTAATGGTGATCATCTAGTAATTCTCTGTGAGAAGCCTCATGCGGGATTAAATCGTGAGTTTCCGATTAGGTTTGCCTGATCTACAAAGGCCTAGTCGAATCTAAAGTCTACTGAAGTCAAGCCTGCAACCACACCTTGTCTAAAAGTAAATCCATATATTCTAGGCCCAAAATGAAATGGTTCCTAAGGCCCAGAGAAAATGTAAACTAAAATGGTGCTCTATAAATAGATTTACAAGATGCCTTGGTGGAGGAGATTGAAACAAATTCCATAATCAAACAAATGAATCTTGTTTTGCCTTCTTCCAAGAAGCGAAGAAAATTCAGAAAGAGGCTTACAAAAAATGGGAGATTGGCTCTCAACAAGGATTATTTACTACGAATGAGAAAAAATATATCTTTTGAAAGCCTTCAAGCACAATCTTATGTTCCTAGCTGAAGTCCTTTGACTTGTTTCTTGGTGCTTCACTCTTGGCTTATATGTCATGGCAAATGTTCTATTGTGGTTTTTCTGATAACTAGGATTCTTCTAATATAATCTCAAGGTTTATTTTTCCAGCCACATGGTTACATGAACTCTTCTACATTGATATTTTCTTAGATCATTTTTTGAACTAGTTGAATAAAATTACAAGAAAGATGACTAATAAAAAAAATTCTCCTAAAGCTGCAAGAATTAAAATGCGGTGTAGATGTTTGCTGATTATGAAATACAATATAAATAATCCAAGGATAATGAGACATAAAATAAATAATTTATGGGGTGCGCCAATGGCACAAAATTAAAAAGTGGATGCTTTGTGAATGTAATAAGCCTTTATATATTAATAAAAATAGTTTTAATCAATTATAATGTATTTTTATTCTTAGATTGAGCATATTGATTCAATTGACATGTTAAAGAAAAAATTTTCTTTTGTGAATCATGTCTTTCGACAATCACGTATTTGGTCCCACCTATTGAGATATTATTTGTTTTGGGGTTGTCTGTTATGGACTTGGACCCTCATTGTTTTATTTTTGAAAAGACACTTTAGTGTTTTGAGGGACAAAGATGCTTATAACCGATCTTTAGTCTCGACTCCTAGGTGATGTGGAACATGGTATTACAATAGCCTCCAGTCGAGGGTAAGCTGCTTACGAACATAACTTTTAGCTCAAAACAGGTTTTGCTCGAGTTCCCACAGACAACAACAATTGTTGTTCCTCAAACAACAATGAAATCCAAAGGTCATGTATACAAAGGTCTCTTTGTCTCCTGCAAATGAACAAAGGTTAAGGGTTGGAGATATATCCCCGAGCTCACTCCGATGTTCAAGTTAGCGGAAGTATTTTGACAGAGTTTTGAGTACTCTTTTGAGTCAATGGAACATACCTCACAATGATTTCAATAGGATCTATTTATAGAGGAATGTTGAAGAGGTCCTCATGAGAGGATTTTTAGACTTCTGAAGTTTTAATGGTAGATTACCTGATGATTTACTTGAGAAGGGCAACATCTAATTATGTAGGAATCAAAACGATAAGATTCTTTACTGTATTGAATATCGGAGTGGAAAATCTTGATCAACCACTCTGACAATAAAAATCATTATCCAACGACACCAAGAATTAAAGAAAATTGAATGGAAACAGTTGCAATCATGTAAATAATCAAATTTCTTCAGTATAATTGTTTTCTTA
Source organism: Flueggea neowawraea (assembly GCA_948243855.1). NCBI lineage: Eukaryota > Viridiplantae > Streptophyta > Magnoliopsida > Malpighiales > Phyllanthaceae > Flueggea > Flueggea neowawraea. The sequence continues at coordinate 27,725 of CAODLS013013352.1, forward strand.
TTAGGGAATAACTGGGACAATTCAACAAATAGATGAAGTTCAAAATCTGATTACCACCACGTTCTCTGTTTTGCCTTCTCAAATTCATATAAAAAACCAATACACTTAAAATCTTGAATTTATAGGTAAGACTCAGATTCTAATTATAATCACATTTCCTAACCCTCAAATCTATGACCATATATATTGCATGTTTGAAACTCTCTGAGGCAAGACTATTTGTATTAAAAAAGAAGATTACCAAGTTTAGGGTTTGATTCTCTCATAAACCAGATCAGTGAACATGAGCAAACTAATTTCCTCCTGTGCAGTTCACGGCTCACAGCATCAATCATGCAGTCCATATTTGCAAGCACAAACAATGAATGATTCAGGACTTTCAGATTCAATGCACCAGATCGGCATGGAAAAGATGACTAAAGTCACCTGTAGATCTAACTTGTTGAAATTTCACTGATAGAGATATAGAAATATTGTCTAATTATCATATCCTCTTGGCACTAACACAAATAATTGGGTGTGTGCACTTCAATTGTAATTAACCTCCAACTGATTCAATTCTTTTTGTAATAAAACAAAACTATATCATTGCCATTAGATTTCAAATAATATGCATATCAACAAGTCCAATAATCAAAATCTGAAGTTGAAAAATTGATTATGAATCTGAAAAACATGCATTAAACGAAATGAAACATTTTAATTGGATAATCAAAACACTCACATGCACAGAGAAAAAGAGAGAATGAGAGAGAGAGAGGCGGTGGTGGGGTGACAGATAGAGAGTGAGCACGCAAAGCTTCAAGCATGATTCATGCAAGAAAGTGCCATGTGTGCTCACTCTCTTCTGTCACCTCCCTTACCCTTTTAATTAACTTAACCCTTTCAGCATCCTTTGTCGCCAATCATGTTGCACCAGACACCCTAATTTTTTTTATATGAAAAATCGTATTCTCGAAATTTTGTTTAGTTAGACCCAAAGGATCTAGGAAATACTCGGAAAAAAGAAGCATAAGAAAAGATTTGCGAACATAAGAAAAGAGAGGACTACAAAGAGTAGCCCAGCTTAGCAGAAACCTTAATTAAGTTAAAACCCTACAAGAACTGTTCCATTCAAAGAAACAAGACTAGTCACTTCTGGAACAATTCTTATCTATAAGTGTATACTGAAAATGTGGGTTGAAGATGAAGGAGCATAGTAGGGCCTTTATATAGAGTGTGAAGGGAAGAGATGATGCACATCACATATCGAATAAATGTGGGTATAACTTTGATTTGTCACTCTTAATATTATTATAATATAATGGCTATGGAACCAATTAAGAGAGAGAGAGAGAGATAGAGAGAAAAAGAAAGTCCAAAGGAGGCCAAGTCGTTATCTTCATCCCTTTCTCTTACAACCCTAACCATACACATTTATTCAATTACTGTTACCAATGCGTCTTGTAATTCTAAATATCTAATCTCCAATCAACACTTTCCCTCATTTATTCAGTCCTATCTCTGCTCCTGCTCAATCTTGTCTCTATGGATGTTTTTGTAAGTATATATCCTTTTCTTTAAAAAAAAAATCAATTTACTACCAACTTAGTTAGACTAACTCTATGCGTAAACAGCATCACGCATTCGCCAATACAGTTAGATTGATCTTACGTGTGAGTGGTAGAATGATTATTATTAGTGTAACATAGGGTAGATAACCAATATTATCTAACAAGAGACGAGTGAGGGAACAAATATTGTAATCAGGAGAATTACTATTAATTCCAAATAAATAGGTCTCTGAAACAAATACAGTTTTTAAGAAAAAAAAGACTTATAATTTGTAGATTTTATTTGATGTTTCAAAATTTACTTTTACATGGAGAAACCCTTTGTATTAAGGAGGAAAAGTTTGAATGAAGTAATTTGTATTGAGAATATAAGAATATCAATAAATTATCGATGATAACAATGACTTTGTAAAAGATACATATTTGATATATAAATAATAAGGAAGAAATTAAAAGTTGATTTATACTTTAGGATTGCAAAAATAGAAGGTAGGCCGTTTTTCAGTCGACGTTTTTCACTGCATTAACGGTATTTGTATATTACACAACATTTTCGTATTCTTATTATGTTACGTCGAATTATCGACTTTGATACAACTTGTTATTAGGTCTTTGTCAGCCAAAGAACCACATCATATTGTTCTAATGAAGAAATACATAAACGGATTTGAGAGTGTATATTATCCAGAACTTTAAGATGTAAGATTAATACATGTGCTTACCATTGATATAAGATTAATTACATGTGCTTACCATTGATATACCCTTCGCACCTCTTATGTCTATTCATTTGCAAAGATTCATATCTCTTTCCTTTCACATTTGTATATCCCCAACAATGTTATTAATTTTTTTTCTTGTACTATTATTTTAGTCTTCCATTTGAGCATTTGCACATTATAATTTCGATGTTATTCACTTTTGAAACACATGAGAACTATTTCATATAAACGTCATCTATTTTGAGCGTTTGCACAACTATAATTTCGACGATATTCATTATAATTTTACATCTCATTGTAGACTAACATCTTCTTTGAAGAAGTAAACTCCAATTTATCCGAACAGAAATAAAAGGAGTTTAGCTTCACTTTGTATCTGTCCCTTAATGATTCAGCAAAATGCATGTGGAACTCCATATATAGCTTAGAATGTTCCATTAATTTCCAAAAATTATCACAAATATTGTATATTTTTTTTCTAGAGTCAATAGTATCAGTTCACTAAGAAATATAATTTTTTTATAAGTCATTTTAATTGCTCCTACCAATTGAACAGTAAGTCAGTTCATTTGATCTCGGTTGAAATCGAACTCACAATGGCCTAGTATGGGAGTTCACTCCATTACCAACAAGCTAAAATGCCATTGGTATCACCATATTTAATTGGGGAATATCCATCCAACCATCACATTTAAGTTGTTACTAATCGCAACTATAAAAAAAATTATTACCTATCGCACATAAAACTTGATCCACTCTCGCTAAAACAGCTCATGAGGAATCTCTCATTGTTTTAGTAATTAGTTTCATAGGAGAAAAGTACTTTTAGAACTCCTTATACATCTGTTCGTCAAATATTGGGATGCATAACTTGGACTGATTGATATATACTTTAATCTCTTTGGCCGTTTAATCATTGGTTTTATCAGTAATTAGTTAGTTTATAATTACAAGAATAATTTTTTTTTGATAAATAATTACTAGATTAACTGAACCTAAAATCTTAAGCTTTTATTCTAATGGATCATGGTATTTTTCACATGATTAATTAATTAACATTAGCCATAAGTATTAAGAATCAACCTATCTAACAATTAAAATTTATAATTGAGGACTGTTGATAAGCATATTATAAACAAAGACCGGAATTTCATTACAACCATATTCTCTTGATAAAAATACATGCCAGCTAATGACCCTTTACCTAAATTTCAACATTCATTTGGAAGAAGGAATTTTTCAGGGAGATGCCACTTTGGCATTAGTTAATTAAACATGAAAATTATGCCTCAGTTCAAAACAACTAACTATAATGGCTGGTCCCTTACCTTTGGAAAATATAAAGAGAGGAAAAAAAAAAGAAGGCACAGAAAGATATGTTATGAATTCATGATCCAATGACAGATCAACAGAGTCTCATTAACTTTAACCCACGCAAGCAAAAAGATCTAATACGGCGCTAAAGTAGCTTAAAGTATATATGCTTTACATTAATTAAACATAATAATTATGTAAAGAATCATTGACAAAATGCTCCAACCATTCACTCCATTTGGTGGTTTGTGGGACGTCATCCCTTTTCTTCATTCTTCCTGAGTATTATTATTGTAACTAGATTTGATCCATGCATAAAGTAGCTAAATCGAAATCAAACTTAAATAATTTCTCTTAACTCTTCATTATTTTCACTTTCATTATGCATGCGTCCAGTGTTACGTAATCATATCTTGATCCAATGAAATGATACCAATCATTTGGCCCAAATTAAGCTTACAATTGGGGTTCTATATCCAATCTACTTAATTACACGCTCAAGTTGTTGTTTGATATAGTGTTTTGTTTATCTTGGAAATATTTCTTTTTATAAGTCATTTTATTTGCTCCCTTTAGAGATCAAATCTTCAACCTCTTGGTATTAGAGTTGGTTCTAATACTAATAAATTACAAACCCATTGATAATCATGGACATGTTATATGAATGGAAATAAATGTCGTAATATCACTAACTTCTCTAGATATCTGTTAAAGTAGTTATCTTCATTGGAAATAAATGTTATAATATTACCAGCTTCTCAAAATATTCAAAATTTTGTATGTACTTTTTTTATACAAAAAAATGGATGACCATCTCGAACATTAAAGTATTACCGACATTTTGACAGGAAATCCACCCATGATCTAGATTTTAATCACTAAGTCAACAATTTGTTGGTAGGTTTTGTATACACTTTGACTGTTTATCAAGATTTGTTTTTTGATAAGTTATTGAATTTGCTTTTACTTAAAATCGAACATGCGACTCCAAAGGTAAAATTAACTTCAGTACCAATAAACTACAAGTCTATTGGTATATGTATATCAAGATATGATTCCCTTAATTTTCTAAATAAGTAAAAAAAGTATAGATTTGCATCTTAAAATGTTTAGTAAATAATTAAAAATAGTTAAAAAGTATCTAGATTTTCACTTCTTTTCTTTTAATTTCATCTGGCTTTTTTTTTGAGTTATTTTGGTTCTGCAAATAACCTCTTGTTGTGGTATCACCGTCCTTTTTTATTTTTTTTTGTTTTAGTTTATTTTCAATAAAGATATATCTTTTTTTTAAGTCTGATTTTTGAGAAATTAATTCATATCTTTCTCGTTGGCTCTACCTCCACGACAGTCTACTTTTCTGCTTGCACTTGGACGTCAGATTTGTGTTTACTGCTATTGTGATGTCTTTTACTTGCTATTTTGTTTTGAGTCATTAAATATTTATTTTTAGTTGTTTTAGTTTGGTTTTAAACCCCGTTGCTTTTAGGAAAATTGTTTATTTTAAACCGAGTCAATTATACTGTAGTTTGTATTTAGTCATTGAGATTTAATAAAATTCTACTTTAGTATAAAAAAACCATTAAAATAGTTTAAAACCAAATCATATCATCATTATCTTAACCATTGTCATAATTTAACATGATAAACATCAAAACTTAATCACCTAGTGCTCTGTTTGTTTGGGGGAAATGTTTTCCCCATTTACTTGTGTTTGGCACAATGGTGGAGGGAGGTGTAGTCGGCCGACTCCACCGGAGGTCCGGAGTACCCTACTCCCTTATTGCCGACCCACCTCCGTCTTTAGGATTTAGACTTTCTTCCCGACCCCGATTTTAGCACCGACTTCACCTCTTTCAATTCTTGGTTTCGCCATTGGTTTGGCATGCACATGAAAATTGGTCAACTGAAATTGTTTCATGGTTAACGAAAAAATTGATCTCGTGTGAGAGGAAATGACTTCCTCATGAATTATTTTTTTGGAAACCAAACAACAGAAATATTTTTTATATATAACCAAACAATGGACCAATAATTCATTTTCTATAAAAAAATATTTTTCTCAGGAAAACATTTCCCGCCTAACAAACAGAGAAGTTAAGTGCCTTACCAATAATACATTTGATTAAAGGAAAAAAAATCGAGGCTAGCTATACATCTTCAATTTATTCCATAATTTAAAACGAATTTAGAAAAAAATAGATAGAAAATAATAATGTATGTGTCTGAAAATAAGATTGATAAAAAGAATTCTGAAGCAAAATTCATTTTATCAAATTAAATTTTAAAAAATCCTTTTTAAATAGTAAACATTCAAATAATATTAAGATCGTTTTCAACATTAAAAATATTAAGAAAAGGAGTTGAAAACTTGATATTTGGCAGAAGCCAATAAAAAAAAGTACTTTTTTAAACTATTAAATTGTAGAAGGTACATAGTGTTTGATGGGATTTTTGGGCTTTCAAGTTCTTATGATGATAGGAAGTGGGTATATTGTATAATGTAAAACTTTTCCCATTATGGAAGTAGGCATGAAAATAAAAACTCATCTTAAACTTCCCCTTTTGGGAGTGGGAGATGAGGCTATTGCTTACATGTACATGCTGATTCCCGCTAACGAACACGAATATGTTATTATTGAAAAGACAATATTTGTCCGAAAGATACTGTTTATTAACTCGAGTAATTTGTTTTTGGGAGCCAAACTAGAGTAAATATTTTAATCATTTTAAATTACAAAAATATATTTATTTCAATATATTTTGAATATATTTCTACAATTTAGTAAAATAATTATTAAATTATTAAAAAACTATTGGCTTAGTGGTTAATTGGAATACTGATTTTAAGTGGATAAATTGTTAAAAAGTCAAGTGTTTAAGTTTAAGAAAATACATTCGTAAAAGAGAATAAACTATTAATTCTCTAATTTTTGAAGTAGTCCCTTACTCTTTGTAAAAAAAAAAGATATATAATTTATAAAGTAATAGTTAACTATGAAAATTTAATAAATTTATAGTGATATTTTTCCCTTTTTTAATGAAATACTTAATAGTTTCATTGATCTGTAATGTCTTGAGCTAATAACTACGAATACGAAGTTTAGAGGGGTGATGCCCCATAAACCCAATTAGTTGACCATATTTTTACTTTGTTAAAAAAAGTGTATTCCATTTGCATCCTTCAATTATGATGAAGAGCATCTTTTGCCACATGTAGCACTTCGATTCGATTTGATTTGAAACTCCTTTTTTGAAACCCTAATCCTAATGGCATGGCATGCCGGTAAAGAAACACATTTTGGTCACATAGTCTCTCTCTCTCTCTCTCTCTCTCTCTCT
>CAODLS013013400.1:0-15309 GCA_948243855.1 Flueggea neowawraea
TATGTCAATTCTGTGCTCTTCTCTCTTATTTTTATCCAATGGATCGTCACTGACCACTTCATTCCGCTTGGAAGATGCCTTCCCCTTCTTACTACGTTTCTCGGGAAATACGATTGGTGAAGAGTGCTGTTGAGAACACAACCCCAATCTTTTAAGAGACTGCTGATGGAGTTGAGATTTAGTGTTATTACTACTAGTGTTGCTAATATTATTCCTTGCAGACACACTCCCAGTCTTCAGCATATCTGTTCCTATACCTGTCCTTTTTTCCTTTTCCCGTGTCTACAAAATTAGTAACCAACAATAAATGCAAACACTATAAACAATGATTGAATCAATGGACTCATGAAAAATTCTTATCAAGACACGATTATGAATAAAATTGAACAAGGAGTAAACAACCAAACAACTATGCTTAACAGACTGAAAAATCATTCGACACAAGTAAATTTAAACATTCCTGATATGCCCAAAAGAAAATGCAAATTAGCAAGTTCGGAAATAAATTAATCAAAATTAAGATTAAGATTGCCTTTCCTAAAATTTTCCTTGAAGACATGGATTACACAGAGTGAATTTACATACATAAGATATGATACAAACCGAATGATGGTACTGTAAGTCATCATTGACGAAAAATCGCCACAGTAAATAAATAACTACCATGTCAGCAACGGTTGTCCGTCAATTCAATAGTTTGGCACAAATAGAACCACTAACAAGGCTCGAGCTCAGCTCGTATATAAGGCTAAATGCTCGAACAGGAGAGCATTGTGACGTATAAGCTCACTGTACATAATCTCGCAACTCAGCTCAGCTCAGCTCAATTCAAAAGCAAACTTCAACTCGAACATAACCTGAAATTTAAAGCCTTAATTTCGAAAAAAACAAGCAATATCCAAAAAATCAAACACAAACGTCACAGCCACCACACCGCAATAATTCAACAACTCATTTTCGTAATCGCAAGTCAGATTCACATTCACAGCATCACTTCATTCGATATTAATTAAAACCTCACCTGGAAATCAAACAACTGAGTGGCGACAGCGGCGGACGCAATCGGTGAGGGGGACGGTTGAGGAAGTGAAATGGAGGTGAGATCGAGAGGAAGGGAGCTGAGAATGAGAGAAACAAACGGACGAACAGACGGACGGACGGCGAGAGATGAGGGAAGAAGAGAAGAAGACGAGATATGTTTTTTTATTTACAAATAAAAAGAAGAAAAAGGAAAAGGAAGAAGAAAGAAGGGAATTAGATGGAGAAAATGATAACTATTATTTTATATTTTTTATGGAATGAAATTGAGGAGTGATTGTGACGATGATGATGATTCATTCGCGACGATGGCTTTCCCGTAATTTTATTTTCTCTGCTGTGTTTTTTCTTTTTTGGTTTAATATATGTGGGGATTATTTTAAGAATCGATCCGGGCCGTTGAATATTCAAAAGCGAAATTAATGTGTTGATGAGTGTGGTTGGTTCAAAATTGTATATTTAACCCAATTTTTTTTCCAATGGAAAAAAGGGAGCCGAGGACTACTGATAGTGGTTATATCTTTGTTGGGCATAATCATATAGTCAATTATTATTATTATTATTATTATTATTATTATTATTATTATTTATAAATAAATTATTAAATACACCTAATAAATAAGTTCAATAATGGAATAAGAAAGCTGGGACGTGTGTTTTGGTCACCAAATGTGGCACGGTTGTTGTCGGTAAAGTATGTCTGCACTGTCCTTTGTGGTAATAATAGTAATTTTGTCTCTCTTCTCTTATTTCACACTTTGGGACTGAAAACGATAAATGTCAATTCCAAAGTGTGTCCTCTCTGGCCTCTAAACTTCTTTCTTCTTCTTTTTTTTTTCCATTTTTTTCTACTCAAAACCATTCTCCTTTCGTTTTTTTATTTTGGATTCTTGAAATTAGTGGACATTTTAGTAAGTGAGTCTTTGAATTTTTCTAATTCATAGTTTAAATCCTTGAGTTTTTTTTTTTTAAAAAAAAAGATATTAGTCCTTTCTTTACTAGTTCGTTAATAAATTGTTAATCTAAATTTGATGTAACAAATACGACTCGCTAAATTAATGAGACAAAATAGTTTAAGAGAAAATTGATGCTACGATAAAAAAAAAATCCTACCAAACCACTTTTGCAACCCTTCCACAACTTTATACTATCATAATAACTGTTATGGTTGAATTGGGTTAGAAGCAAACCCGTAGGTATTGCATCCTTAATAGATTGTGTACATGACAACCAGATAAGAGGGTAATGACCATGATATGAGTTTGTTTAGCTTAGAGTTGAGTGGTTGCATTTTTTTTTGTTTGTCAGCATGAGTGGTTGCATTTGGAAATTATGAGAGTAGGTATAAGATTCAATTGAGACGAGTGAAAAATTATAACCCTAAGTAGTTAAGGATGCACGTCAAGGATAAGGAATTGGAGAGGGATAGATGATGTATCCAAAATTTATTGGCTCCATGACCCAACATGGGAAACGCGTAAAACCTCCTCTATCTTGTGCATCCCCCATTATGTTAATTTACTTGCAACTTTTTAGGAACCTAGTCCTAAAACCTATAAATACATTCTTCCTTTAAGTTTTGAGCCATACATGCTCTTGAAGGAGACCCATTACACCAAAAGCAACTCTCCCAACTCCTTCCACATTCTCTCATCAACCTCAATTAAGAGGAGCCAATTCCAATCTTCTTCTATAAAGCCGACAAAAAGAAGATCATTAGTAAGTAATTTTTAACAAAAGGATGTCCATTTTGACATAATTAGATATTGGAAATGCAAATTTCCTAGCTTTGTTCTTAGAATCTTGAAGAGGTGGAGTTTTCGGCAACTAAAATTGAGAACGGGCATGGATACGAGTTAAGGAGAATCAGAAGTAAGTTTCCTATACCAAACCGCAATGTGGATTGTTAGGGAGAATGAAATGATTAAGTGTTGGATCATGTGTGATGAACATTAAATGCCTACTATGTTTTGACAATGTGCAAAACGTTAGACTTGGAGTTAAACACGTTGGAAAGCTCAGAGTTGCAAAACAAATCCTAGAAGTCACTTAACGTGCCACGCTTAAACTACGTCAAGCCCTAGAAGTCAATTAACATACGTCATGCCCACGCTTAATGTACCTTATCTAAGTTAGATGATGATCAACGTACATTACCATTCCATAACGTACATTAGAGAGCTCCAGACTACAGAAACAACATTAAAAGCACTCCAACGGCTAGTTTTTCTCCACCAATGGTCATATGGCTTCGAAGAACTATAAATACATCAAAGAAGGGCAGGAAAACGTGGATGATCATATGCTTTCAAAGATCAAACATCTTCATCATCCCATTATCCCCAAAACACCAAAATCAAGCTAAAGAGAAAATCAATAGCATTGTATCTACACAATCAACTCTAGCATAGAATTTTTAATTTATGTATTCAATTTTGTAAACACTTTGAAAGTAGAGAAAGGTTTGTTGTGAGCCTTAGAAAATGACATTGTAATGGTTTTAGAGATGTAAGTTGAAATCAACCTTGGATATGCTTTAGAGGGGTGAGTCATAATCAATATTGTTAACCTTAGAGGTATGAGCCACAATCAACTTTGTTATAAGGTTTTATTGAATTGAGCCAGAATCAATCTTTGTTATAGTGAAAATCTTAAGTGAGACTTAGGTAGTGGATTACGCATGGTTTGTCGAACCACTGTAAATTACAGTGTTGTTTTCTCTCTCACTTCAACTTGCTTTAGCTATCCAAACTTAGCTAAGGCATCCCCAGAAATTCTCCAACATTAAGGACTATGTAAGGTATGTAAGTAAGTGAATTTTAAACTTGAGGGAAAAGAAATTAACTTTAAAGGTTTAATTTGATGAAAAATGTGTCTTTGATAAGTTAATAATGAGATTTTATAATAGTACAATGAATGCATGAAATAATATGTTGATGGGTAATTCAAAATTATATTTACTGTCCACTTATATAAATCACATATTCAAATAAACATCGACAATTTGAATCATTTTAAAACTTATAATGAGTTTCACAAATTCAATACAAGTACTTTATTAGAAACACATAAAGTAATTCAAATAACAATCCATAATATCAATCACATAGTTGCTTCGAATTGTTTGTAATTTTACATATCACATATTGTAGATTAAGAAAGAGAGGAAGAGATCCAGGGGCAAATTTATTATGATATCAATAATATATTTGATTAATGTATTTCAAGCAAACCTCAAAATTTAATTGACAATTAAGAAAGTATATTATATCCTAAAACACGAATTACCATCATCTTATATAAATGACTACAAAAGTAAAACTGAAATATTTAACTAGAGCGAACTTGAGGTTATTAAATTCTTTGAAACATAATAATGAAAATGGTCATACAATAAGCTCCATAGGGGGCAACTAAATGTAACTATGTTAAATATCAAACTCGAAGGACTCGCACCACGACGTACTAGCTGTTGAGTTCAGTTTTGATGATGATGTGCACAAAATATCCATGAAAAAAGTGTAGAAACACAGAATCTGTGATTTGTGGCTACAACGCCCATTATGGATTACAAAGGCATGTAGAGCTCATAATTTTGACATCAATGCGCGCAAAACCAGACACAATGCACGTAGGATGAATGAAGTATATTATGGTCTGGAAGTTCAAACACACCACACACGCAAAAAGGCCTTCAATGCACATAGACGGGCCACGACAGAATTGAAGAAGGCTCATATAGACAAAGTTAGAGACACATTAATCTCTTGTATAGTGCATAGATAATTAAAGATGCAATCTTTAAAGATGGTTGATCTACGCACATAGCAGGATGTCTACGCACATGGACAGGTTTAGAACCAGACAAAGTCCAGATGCTCCTCGAAGTTTGAAATTTGAATATTCTCTGACACAATGGCATAAGAAATCAAAGATGCGATCTTGAACAAACGTCAATGCGCAAAGAGATGCAAAGTGCACAAGACTGAAGATCTGCACACACAGAAGGAATATCAAAGCATGTAGTATCTCACTGGTATCAATTTAATTCAAGCAGTGGCTACTGGGTTCCATGCAAAGCACATTGAAGGCATATAAAGCGCACAGAACTCTAAGAATCTTACGTACTGTGCACATAGTACTTATGGAATGCACGTAGCATGGACTTGCGTCATTTAAATTAGAATTTTCTACTGTCTCACAATAGCTACCTCAAGTATTCCAACGGCTATTTCTTAGAGTGTGGCTATAAATAGACGTCCCAATTCAGGAAAGAAAATGAGAGAGACATTTTCTAAGCTTGCTATTCTTTTTCTCTCATCTCTACATTCATACGCATTTTAGCTTTTTGTACTTGTATACATTTTAAGGTTGGTTTGAGCTTAAATCTATTACTATCTCGGGTAGATTTTTGTAACAAGCAAGGTTTTTTCTTGAGGATAGTATAAGTTTCCTTGTTTAGCCTTAGAAAAACAAGAATGGTTGCTAGTTAGTCTTAGAAAACTAGAAGTAACAGTTTCCTAGTTGATCCTGCAAAAAAACTAGAAAGTTGGTTTGCTTGTTTGGTCCATAAAATAAGTTGTGTAAATGGTTTTCTTATTGAGCCTATAAAAACTAGGTTGTAAATGGTTTCCCTACACCCGCAAGAGAGGAGATAGTTGATTGAAATTCTTGAGAGGATTCTCAAAGAGTGGATGTAAGTCAAGAAGGATCGAACCACTATAAAACTAGGCTTTGTTTTCTTTTCCCTTACTCTCTTTACTTTGATTTACTTTGCTTTACATTGTGTGAATTGGGTTTTGTTTAGCTTCCACATTTGACTTTAATTTGCAAAAAAAATTCTATAAAGTTTTTAACTTGCTCTAAAACTTTAATTCACCCCTTCTTGGAAGTGTCATTCTTAGGACCAACACTAGCCACATTGGTCATCTCCAAGTCAATAGCAACAAAGTTGGTAGCTCAGACATGGCTCTTCAACTCTAATAATGTAGATTCAAAGTTTGATTTGGTAACTTGCTTTAGAGGGAGCGAAGATTGAGATTGTGATGGGTAAGAAGTTATTTCAAAGTTATATATTAACTCAATTATTATTATTATTATTAAATAAATCATTAAATTACCCAATAAGTTCAATAACTTAAAAACTTAATCGACCTCTCTACAACTTTACACCATCATTGAACCTCTTCACACAACACACCTATCACCATTATCATTAAACCAATCCCCATAATAAAGAAGCCAACCAAGAACCCAATCGATATTATTGAACACTCTGAACCAAAAAAGCCATCACCATCTTATGAATCTATAAAACATTATGATCACTCTCTAAACTCAAAATAGCACTTGAAGTCACTGCAAGATAAATCAAAACAAAAACCAAAACATAACTCAAAACAAAAAAAATAAAGAAATCAAAACAAAACTCAAAGTCATTATACCCTTCCATTGAACCACTTTCCCTCCTTTCCCCTTTTCTCCCTAAACAATTAACCTTTCTCCACAAGAACCTTTTTTCGCCACTGAACCCATCGTCTCCATGCTCAAGCGAAGCATATCTAAGATATGCAAAACCAACTAAAACATTGTCATAAACCCTTTTAAAGCATCTTCAACAAACTAAATAAATTGCTAGTGCAAGCAAAAGAAATAAGTCTATAGCTGCTTCACTGAGAACTTCCAAAATACCACAAACTATTCACTTATCACCACCAATTAGAAAGAGAAAGAAGAAGAGAACCCACCTTATAAACTATTACCACTTTTTCAAAACCACTCACCAAACACTACTAAACCAAAACAAACGTTAAAACACCACAATCGATTTCGAAAAACACCAAAGAGAACATCAAAAACCACCACCATAATTGAACCCTCTAAAGAAGAACACGAGTTTTGAAAACTTTTGTTGCCGTGTCTTGTAATTGTGTGTTACAATTTCAAGAGATATATAGGTTGGTTGAGATTTATATTAGGTGTGTTTATCATTTATGTTTTTTGGATGATTTAAATTTAAAATCAAGAGAAATAAAGAGGGAATGAGCCATTTCTACGAAAATATTTTACAAGTTATAAGATTGATTTTGATGATGAGTAAAACATTAGATATGAATAAGATTAAAATGCAAGCACTAAATAAGTAAAAATCAGCTTTGACATCCTCAAGTTGTCCCACAATGTATGTGTGTTGACCCATAAGCTAAGAAAAGTGATTTGAAAGACTATGAGTCAACTCATGCAATCACGAGTTGACTTATAGATGGTTCGAATGCTACGTTTCAAGCTATGAGTTGACTCACAATCTTACAAGTCGACCTAGGCATATATGATTGACATATTCTAAGTAATGCTAGCTTATATACATTATTATGATGCCAAATATTCAAATAAAACAACGAAAAAATGGATACTTGAAGGCAAAGTCAATTTATGGCTTTTGCGATTTGACCAACGCAAGTCACAAGTCAACCCACGAAACCACAAGTCAACTCGCAAAGTTTGACTGTCACGACTCGTTTTCGGACCATGACCGGAGTACGAGATGAACCGAAATAGAGGTCCGGCCCATCTCGCACAAGCCTCGAAGAATCAAACATTCTACCCAGATTTCTTATTCGTTTATTAACCATCTTATTAGTCATATTAAAACATTTTAACAAAAATAAGTTTTGAGAATAATATCCTTGAATAATAAAACATAATCATAATATGAAAAATACAAAATAAATATAAGTAAAACCAATCAGTATATTAGCAAATACAAATCAATAACCCATTATCTGTTGTGGAGCATATAACATAAAAGATAACTGTGACCCAAATAATAGGGCACTCACTACTGACAAGGTCGTATCACTGAGCACATAAGACTGGATAATCACCATCAACAAAACCTAAAAAATATTAAAGGGATGGGGTGAGAAAACTTAGTGATGGATAACATTCCAGATTGGCTCCAGGCCTCATATAAACCGTTTTGAAAACGTTTTTGAAAACTACCACATGCAAATACACTCATATATATATACAGATATATATGATAATACGTATAATAACATTTTCTGAAAAATCATTTCGAAATCATTCACAGACAAGGCAGACAATAGACAATCACACAGATTAAATAACTGATAAATCATACTAATAAATCATTGATATACCAAAAGTTACGCTACCTCGTAGTTAGATGTCCTATATCAAAATATTTATACATAAAATATTCAATAAGCAATATGCATAACATACAAATTATTTATAGAAAACATTCTTATTTTCAGAACAAAATATTGAACAGATAATACTTAACAAAATTCTTATCTTAGAAAATATACTTAATAAATTCTAGAAACTAAATACTTAGTTTAGAAAGTATGCTTATTTCGGAAAAACACATTTATTTCAGAAAACATAACGATTTCCCAATCTGGTTTCCATAGCAAAGGTTATCACGTAAACCAGATTTTTATTATATCCAACCATTAATATTCCTGATTACATGCAAAGGTCAAACACATTAAAAAAACATATAGGGTTCATAAGACACATCCTATGTGTTTGAAACTGCTACCGCACTCACCTGGACGCTAAACTAATAATCCAATCGCGGTCCACTGGTGAATGGCTGATTGTCTCAAAAATCAAACAAAGCTGAACACAACATTTATCATAACAAAGTAAAATATTGTATTGTGACATTGCTGAATATATATGCAATGCAATGCATGTCCTAACCTACGTCGATGTCAGAAATAGTATTTCGATCGAAGGTCTAATGCTCATGTCTCGAAAAACAAATATTTCATAAAATAACATAATAGTCCCTCAATTTTTGCTAAATTACATTTTAGTGCTTAAGATCTCAAAAAATTACAAAATAGTCCTTAAAGTTTTTTAAAATTGCAATTCAATCCTCCAAATAGTCAAAATTGTCAAATTAATCCTCAAACTCTTAAAAATTGCAAATCCATCTCTAAACCCTCAAAATTACAAATTTGACCCCAAACATGCCAAATATCAAATTCAGTCCTTGCTGCAAAAAATTATCCAAAAACACTCTAAAAATTGGATCCATCGAAACCCGATGTTCAAATCCGCTCAAATCAACTCTAATCAACTTCCTAAACATAAATCTATGATCGCTTTCATTAAAACAACAACAAATCAACAAGAATTCGTCCAAATCCAAACTAAGCCCTAGTCCATTCAAAAATAACATCAAATCCTTCAATCCAAGCTCAAATCATATTCCTCTAACTTTAATCCATCAAGATTTAACATAAATCAACTCACATTTCAACAGAAATCAACAGAATCGAGCTCAACATTCAAAACCGTCACTTTCATACCCAACAAATCAAAACGTGATTGAAGCTTGTAAATGACGAAAATAATGGATTAGAGATGTGTTCTTACCTCAAGAAATCAAAAGAAAGTGTTCAAAAGTAATGGGAGACGTTGAGAGATGGATTTGAGAGTGAAATAAGTGAAGAAAATGAGTGGAGGCCAAAGAGGAGTCGGGTTTTGCCGTTTAAAACAACAATAGATTGAAATGCACCATTTCAGCAAAAAACAAAGCAACATACATCATTTTACCTTGCAACGTACGTTATAGGGTCACAACGTATATTGCCAAAGTCACAACGCACATTGTACAGCTTACAGTAGCCTCGGATGTGAGAATTTAGGCCACAACGTACGTTATATACAGCTTAGCGTACGTTGATCTTGATCAGTGTTCATTAACACTACCCTTAATGTACGTTGAGCTTAACCTCCCAAATAACATGCGTTGGACTTAAGGCTAACATACGTTAGCAACATTCCAGCCCACATAATTAACTTTTCTCGCTTTCTCGCATGTGTCGGATCATTCCCAAGGTTCCACAATACCTAACCTCATAAAAATATCATCAATAAACATCCTCAAACATCAAATTAACATCTCAACATCCAAAGATCATCTCAAACATCCTTAATCATCTCAACATTGTTTCAAAACTCGAACATCCATTCAGAAACAAACGAGATTACACTCGAAACCGAATGGGGTTCAACAAAAGATCTTATCAAAGTTGAACGAAATGCTGTAAAGAGCTTCATCGGAACGGTTGGGGTACTACATTGACAGCCTAAGAAAATGCTAGAGAAGCATTCCAACGGGTGCCAATCACACTCCAATGGTTAGAACAACTTTAAAGGCTCTCAAAATTCTATAAAAGGAACTCCAAACTTTAAAAGCAAGTGCTACACATCTTGGTTTATCAAGCTTACATTCTCAGGTTTAGTGTTACACTCTTTGGTTTATATAATATTAAATCAATTAGGAATAGTCTGTCGAGTTGAGTGCTAAAGAGTAAATACCAATTACATAGGATCAACGGCGGGGATCTTAATTGGGCATGCCTATAAATTGCTTGTTTGATTTATTGTCTCTTTACTTTGCCTTTTAATTTTATTTTCTCTCTTTTAATTTAAATGAAATCTCAATCAATTGCTTTGTTTAGGATATATAATAAAACTATAAGAAATAAGGATATATAATAATAACTAAATTAGATTTAATGTTTAACTAATTCCTCGTGGGACAAGACTTTACTCACTCTTTATTACTTGAATGACCAAGTGCACTTGCAGGGTTTGCATCAAATACCATAGAAAGGACATGCATGAAGAGAATGTAAGTAGGCGAAGAGTCAGACGTGAGTTTATATGGATAAAATTATCCAAAAAAAAACTTTGGAATTCATTTACAAATTAAATATATTTATCTAAGATTTACAAATGAATTATTTTAGCTTTAAACCAATTTCTTCTTTTGCAAAAAATTCATTTAGATCTTTAAAAAAAAAATAAAACAAATATAATATTGTAATTTGCAAATGAATTTCACAAAAATTTGTGAAATTCCTTTATACCAAATACTATGTTAAATAGAAGAAAGAGAAAATCCACAAACCTATTAAAAAATTGCTTCTCTTCTCTAAAATTCCTTCAACCTAGGTTTGTATGCAGTTTCTATATATTGGTTTCTTTTTACTTTTTTAGCCTTTGTGGTAAGATCTTAGAATATTATAGTTTCATTTTTTTCTTTTAATTTTATGTTAAAGAATTATAAATAGTTTGGTTTGCCTTCATCATTGTACATCTTTAGGTGGAGTTTTGATGTTAATGAAGTTTGTAGTCAAAGAAATAATTGAGCATCTAAGGCAATCTTATATGTGGTGGACTTTCTTTTTTTTGCGTGTGAAGTCAAGGAAGATATATTTGTACAAAGTTTACCACAATGAAATATCATTCAATTGTCTTTTATGCTTTTGTGGCTATTTACTTTATTGAAATTGTGATGGGAGGTGCTTCACCTTCATTGTTGGTGATTAAATGTTGAATTGACTTCATCAGTTGTCCACTATTAGCAAGCCTTTTTATTGAAGACGAGGCCATATTTTCATATTGAATTTTTAGCAGTGTATTTGTGTACCGTTAATGACTGTGGAATTTGATGATTGGCATAATAAGGTTTACATGGAGATTGACCAAAACTTTTCTGGTGATAAACAAACTAAAAATGTAGTAAAAAGATTAGTTAGCTACAATGATTATGGATTGGGTTGTGATCCTTTCTAGCCCATAGTTTAAATTAATCTTTTATAATAAAGATTGATATTTGTTTTATGTCTTATATTTGTAAGAGCTCTCCAACAACTAACATGTCATCCCTCTTGTCATTTTCACACATATCAATGGAACTCTTAGACTAGACCAATAAAGCCGACTATGGATCAAGGTACACTTTTGAAATCTCTTCTTTCTAAACAAATCTCTTAGCAAGTCAAGGTTTTACAATTGATATAGAAAAGAGGTGATTCTGTTGAGGAGTCAATCCTAGCCTACCCCAAACTCTAAATAGAGAAATTTGTTTGTGTCTTTTTAGAATTTTTAAAGAGAACCCTTATTTTCATCCCTTTTCTTACTATGTTCTTGTCAATGTATCCTCAGTGGTCTTTTCTATTTGGCCGACAAGGAATGAGAAATCTAGTCCATTGATGGACTTTTGTCTTGAATAAGTATATCCTTTTTAGGTCTTTTCTTAATGTGATTAAGTCAATTTTGGAGCTTTTCTTGAAGTTATTGGGCTCAGTTTCTTTACGGACTATTTTGTCGGCAATATTCTAAGGTTATAGAGAGTTCAACTGCTTTTGTTACTTTAGATCTTCTTGTTGTGATTCTTGGAGGCCAGTTGGCATAGGTTGGGAGCTTCATTGGTGGTTTTATGTCCAGATTGGGGTTTTGGCTATTGCTTGAATTCTTTGGGTGACTGTTGTTATGGTATCCAATATAGATGATGAATGGTAGGTTGTGGCTCTTTTCATGTTCGACTTATCATTTTTGGAGCTTTCCTTTTATTTGAAGTTATGTAGGATTGTTAGATCTTCTTTGTTAAAGCTTACTCTGGTGTTCGATGGTTCTCCCATGACGTAGGCATGGTGGAGCCATGTTTGGGAGGAAATGTTTGCCTTGCTGTATTGGGCAGGGTTTTACGTTTTCCCAGTCAACTCGACTCGAAAGCAAACGTTACCTAAATTTATTTGTAATGTATTGCTATGTCTTAAGCTATGCCCTTCTTTGTCCCATTGTCTCAAAACCCATATATTATAAACCATATGCATCCCTCTTTATGCCTTATTATTAGTTTTCTACTTTACTCTTTAATTAATATATGCATTGTATCGATAAGCAGAGAAAAGAAAATAAATGAAATGAAATTAAACATACTCTTACTAGAGAAAAGAGCATAAGAGAAATACAAATTTTCTCCTCTTAATTGGACATTCTAGTAGAATTATGAAGGAACTCCTAAGTCAAAAGACCAGTTTGCCTATAACATAATTTATTATTCACAGTTGTGGATATAAAACATGGGAAATTCATCTTCAATTCCTTCCAATTGTCTCCAATTTGGAGAGAAATACATTGACTCAAATTCCTCCAGATTCTCTTCACTCTAATTCTCTTACTTTCCTCCCGATTCTCTCCACTTATTTCTTTTCTATTCTCTTCTCTCAAATTCTATTAAAAAACAAACTATTAATGAAGATTATCTCATGTTCAGAAAAAGAGAGAAAAAAAAAACAAAGGTTAAACTTAAATAATCTAATTAGGACTTATGTTTGAAAAAAAAAAGAAAAAGAAAAGAAGAGACAAACAAGAGAGGCCATAATGAAAATAGGGGAAAGTAGAGGAGTGTCTTAGCAGAAAAAAGAAGTTGGTCGAGTCACGCAATCCAGCAACTTGTAATAAAAAAGAGGAGAGATCTTAGGTTGTTTTTTGTGCACCAGAATTTCGTTTTATTTCACTTGCATTGCATTTCGCTTCCACTTCTTCACTCTCTTCTCTTCCCATATTTTATTTTAATCTTAAATTTGAACACAAAAAAGACACTCCCTTACAAGCACACACCAAGATTAATACACAACAAACGCCCTCTTCTCTCAACCCTATCGACACACACACACCATCTCAGAGAGCTCCAAGTGAGCTGAGAGTGACGTTGCTTTCGGACAAAATGGGTGAGAAAGTTGAGGAGCAGCTCAAGGAGGTGGGATCCAAGCTCGACACCCTTCCTCCCACTAAAGACGCTCTCGTTAAGCTCTTGAAGGTTCGCATTTCTCTTTGGCTACTTTCAAGTTTGTTTCTTTTTCTTCAATTTAAGTGTAATTGAAAATTGTTTTAGTTACTTCTGTTAATTTGCTGATAACAAGAGTCTTTTTTTTTGGGAAATTTGGTTGCTTCTTCGGTTTTATGTGGATAAGTAGGTAGTGTTAGGGTTCGTTTGGTTGGAAGTTACTTTCTTTTTTAGGTTTAATTCGACAATTTGGTCTTTTAGGGCGCGGTAGAGTTATTGGCGTCGGTGGAGATTTTTAATTTGAGTAAAATTTAGTTGGGTTAGGGTTTGTAGAGCTGCCTTTTCCTTTGTTTGGGATTTTGCTTGGAGACCTTGCTGAAATGGTTTCTGTGAATTTGAAAAATTAGGTGATGCCAGGAGGCTATTTGGACTTGATTGTTCTATTGTTCAGCGTATTTAGATTCTTCTGGTCTTGTTGATGGTTTTATTCTTTTTATTTATGCTGACTGAAAAACGTGGGTTGACTTTCAGTTGATAGTGATTAGTGGTAATATAAAATTTTTTCCCCGATTGTTGAAGATGTGGGATTTTCAAGTTCTATGAATTTGACGAATTAGGCAATGCAGGGGAATTTTGGAACTTATATTTTTCTCCTTTAGTTTGTACTCTTGTTCAGCTTACTGTTATTTTATATATATTTTTTGTTGAGTATGTCAGCAATGCGTATTTTTGGGAATTAAAAGTACTGACTTTTAGCTGTTAGTGTGAAGTTTTGCAACCATGATTTTTTTAGCTGTTAGTGTTAAGTTGTGTGACCATGATTTCTGATATGTTGACGATTTTGAAATCATTCATTGGTTTATAGTTCTTATGTGAAGTGTTGTTGTTACATATATCATTTATAAGTACCGGCATTGTTGCTAATGAATTGCCTCATCAGTTTTCGGGTCAGTTTTTTCCCAGAACATCTTCTTTTCTTCCTTTCATATGGAATTCTCTTAATAATTTAGTTGGTTGTGTTCTTTCACGTTTGGTAATTAAAGGTTCTCCTGTTGTAAATATGTGAATATTTTTTTTTTGTGCAGCAAGCTGCTGCTTGTCTTCCTGAGATGGATCAATCTCCACCGGCCTCAGTGTTAGAGTTGATGCAGCCATTTCTTAATTCTATCGTGAAGCCAGAATTGCTGAAACATCAAGATAGAGATGTTAAGCTTCTGGTTGCAACCTGTATTTGTGAGATAACTCGGATTACTGCACCTGAAGCTCCTTACGGTGATGATGCTTTAAAGGTTTGTATTCTATGAATTACTGAATGAATTAATATGCCTGATTGATTTGTGATAAAATTACTAGAAGATCTTGTAATTTTATGCCGAACTTAATGGTGCGTCTTTGTGCAGGATATCTTTCACTTAATTTTAGGCACGTTTAGTGGGTTAAGTGATACTGGTGGTCCTTCATTTGGAAGGAGAGTTGCTATTTTGGAGACTCTTGCAAAATATAGGTCATGCGTTGTGATGTTGGATCTTGAATGCGACGATCTAGTGAATAAAATGTTCAGTACATTTTTTGATGTTGCCAGGTTTGTTTGATTGTATTATTTATTTTCGTTGATGTTGAGTAATGAGTATATAAATGCTTTTATT
>CAODLS013014057.1:0-10198 GCA_948243855.1 Flueggea neowawraea
ATCTTTTCTATGACTTCAAGCTCTTCACCAGTCAAAGAAATGCTTAGTTTTTCCAGCATATCTTCAATTTGCAGAGCCGATGCCTAAATTTTGAAAAGGAACGTAAAATTTAGAAGCCCTTTTTCCAGCAAATTAGACTAGTTAGTAAAAGGAAAAATGCAAAACAATGCGACAGACCTCAAAATCTGGAGAGCTGTAATAAGTGACCCACTTCTTGTATACGTGAGTACTATCATCCGGATCTAGAATTCTATTTATCTCTAGACATATAAAGTTATAAAGCCTCAAGCAGGGAGCCATAGCAGCAAGTGTATAAGCAGCAACTTTCGTCCACTCAAACGGAGTAGCAATTTTACCAGGAACTTTTTCTCCTTCAATTTTACCATATGCTGTTGCCAGCAAAAAATCCGTATATTTAACAGCTGCAACATCCATAGTACCTTGCTCAGTAAGTTCAAAGCCCCATTCCTGCATAATTATTCAATTCAAAATTAAGAACTTAAATATTAATGTGAACCAAAAGGAATGGAAATTCGCAGACTCTGCCACATAATTATTCAGCACCGTCCCTTACAACAGCAGAACATTTTAAACAATGTCAGAACGCTCTTTCTTTCTTTTTTTTCTCAGATTTCAAATCATCTCCAACATTCTTAAGGTTTCTTCAATCAGCACAGACAATGCAAACAATTGATTCTGTACCTTTCCTTGGTACTACTAACCAACAGAACGTCAGAGTATATTTCAAACAAACAATCGAATGACATAATTATTTTTTGATATTGATTGGAGCAAATTCATATATCATATCTCTGTTCAACTCTAAAAAACAATCTACAATCTACTTTTATAATCTGCAAACTATTTTTAGTATTCACCAATCGATATATGTTATCATACTACAACCGAAAAAATGTGTCAATCTTTATATTATTTACCACGCAATCTACTAAGCTGCAATCCGTTTTTGCTACTGATCCACCGGAAAAAACCACAATGCCTTTTCATTTTCCCTTTCTGTATCATTTCAAGAAAGCTGTATAGATTACAAAACAATGATGTCACAGCATAAATTATTCATCAAATATCGAAATACATAGGAGAAATTAGTCATGATCACCGCGATATGATCGATCCAAGAACCGGCATATACTCAATCGTTTACTCATTCTGCTCCATAATTCATAACTGAACTAACCTATAAACAACCGTTTCCTTTCTTTAATTATTCTCATTTTAATATCAATAATAATAACAATAATTATAATAATAAACTCATCAAGAGAGAGAGAGAGAGAGAGAGAGAGAAAGAGCGCTTACGCGAACAAGAGTCTCGTAATTCTTAAGCTTGTCCTTGACGCTCCTCCGCAACTTCCGCAACGCTCTCTTGTCCTCCTCATCGTCGGCGCACTCCTCCGCCATTTTATACCTGAAAACAAAGAAGCAACAAAGAACGGTTACAGCGCCTCAAACAACAGAAACGCACACAGACAATACGTGAAGTGATGATTCTTACACGTTAACGAAGGCGCGGCAGAAATGGAGGTCATGAGAGACGCAATGGAGGAAAGAAGCAGTATCAAGATCGCCAGACGCGAGCGAAGCAAAGAACGGAGTGTATGTAGCAAACACTGACTCTCTCCTAGACTTGATCCAAAGCCTCCTACCGATTCCTCCGTCGTCCATTCCCATGATCCACACTAAAAAGACGTCGTCGCTGTTGTAGTTGAAGATCGATAACTGGTCTTTTTCACAGAGAGAGAGAGAGAGAGAGAGAGAGAGAGAGAGAGAGAGAATGAGATCGAAATAGAGTTGTCGTTTTATGGTTTGATTGGTTCGCGTTTAAGTAGGAGTGAGGAGGAGAGAGAAAGCGCCGGCGGTCAACGGAGAGACTGAGTCGGTCAACGAGAGAAAGAGGGAGGGAGGGGTAAAAATGGAAATAAGAAAAAGTCAAGAAAGTCAAAGGAGTGTGTGAGTCGGGTTGGGGTGGTGAAGGTGTTTGGCTTTTGACAGGGTGGACTGGACGTGGACGCAATGGCGGAGGATTGCCGCGTGCCACGTCAGATATGGGCGTTGGGCCCCCGTGTGGTCCCCACTGCAATGCTGTTTCATTGGATAATTTAAATAATTTATTTGGATCTATAAAAAATGTACTTTTTTGGAACATATTTGGCTCAAAATGGTCCAATTGTTTTCTTTGCCCAAATAATAAAAACGAGGAGGTTTAACGGTGTAATTAAAAATTATAATATGTTCCATTTGTTTTATATTATATTTTATTTTTTAATAATCGATGTGTCTTTTTTAAAAAGTTATCTATCTTACGTTTTTTCAACTTTTAACAAATTCACTAAAATGAAACAACAAATTTTTTTTTATCAAATTTGAGAAATGATATACTAATGAATTTATCTAATAATGTGGCACGATTCAAGCTCCTTAATTGGGAGAAATCCCATGACGATGGATGTTTATGAAAAATATTTGTCAATGAAGAAAGCAACTAACATATTTATCAATTTTAAATAGGAGTTTAAAGCTCTGCTATAAGCTAGGGTTGATAATAAAATTGATGAAGTATCGTCTTTTTTTATATATAAAAAATAGGAGTTTAAAGAATATTAAAATAAAAAAATCAAGAGATAAGAATTGAGAGGTTGATTCTTTCAAATTAAGTTTTTTTTCTTGGATAAATGAAGGAAAGGAATAATTTGTGGTAGCAACTCTATTGTGTGTGAATGTAAAGTTTTCCTCCACTCTAGAATATTCGAAGAGTTGTAATCGAATTTCGTGAGAGACAAGCTTTTTTACTACAGCAGCATAGGTAAGAATCCAACTAAAATGTGACTAGATTTGTCTTATACGAGGCCTAAATGCCTCAAGAAACATCTCTCCATTGAGATTCGAATTTGACCCAATAATTTAGTAAAAACACATGATACCAGAAGCCTATAATCCGTTGCTCTTAAATATAAATTCATTATTAAGTTTTGAGACAGCAATATTTAATATTAATAAATTTCTTAAATTTTTGTTCAATAATAAGAAGAAAAACAACCATTATAGAATGGAGAAGTATCATAAAAATTGAAACTCAATATGTGTTTTATTGAAATGAATCGTGGTGGTCCAAAATCCTGTCAAACTATTAGGGTTCAATTCAAAAAAGGAAAACAATTTATATAATTTAATTCACATTAAAATAAAAATCCAAAGAAGAAGAAACGAAATCGCACTGTTAGATTGATGGAAGATAGCTTAAAAGTTTCAATGGTCTCGTAAAATACTTTTCTGTAAAAAAAGAGTAGATTGTGACCATAAATGAAAAAGTTGCTGCAAATAGTCAACGTTGGTGACGAGGCAAAATCCACTTGAAGGACTTTTTAGAGAGAAAGGTTTCATGAAGGGAAGGTTGGTTTTAGGTTTGCTTCATGCAATTAAAGTCATTTGAATATTCATTCTTATATATTAAGAATCTTTAAAGCAATGGCGGAGTTAGGTTTTGATTAAGGCGGGGTCAAAACAGAATAGATGAGATCAATGTTAGAATGAAGAGGTACAAGACAAAATAGAGTAGGTGAGATTTATAGAATATCTTTAGATGTTCGTCGCTGATATGGTTGATTGATTCAGTCCGACTCTACTTGGCTCCACCATTACTTTAAGGGTTGCTTACATTTTAAGGCTAGCCCAAAATGCACCTATATTCTCATTCAATTTTAATAATGCTTCTTCCTACATTAAGGAAACATATGTCGACTAGAAACCTTTATTTTGGTGGCACTATACACGGCTGCTGCCTCCTGACTTAGGACTCAGGAGAGCTACTTTGTTGGAGTTCTCATTGTTCATATATATAAATTTTATGTCAAGTTTCTTGTAGGTTTTGACCAAGTTTGTGATTGCCACTATACAATATATTTAGGTTCCTGCATTTGTCGTATTTAGGTGCACCCTTGGATTTCTTTTATTGCACTCCAAATTTGACGCCATATCATGACCTAAAAAAGGTTCTTTCTTTCTAGAGATGAGATTTTTTTCTTCAAAAAAACACACATCCAATTAAAAAGTCAATAGTGGTATTGCAGCAAACTTAATTGTTGCAATTTATATGGCATCAAAGTGACTAGTATTGGCTTGGTATTAATGGACTCTATCAATCCATTGGTTTTTATGTTTTTCTTGGTTCTTTTTTTTTTTCCTTTATTTAGAATCTAGTATTAATCAAGGATTGGGTGTCTAAACCCTTTGTGAATTTTATTCAGTTTATTAATACATATTACCTGCCTCTTTCTCTTCAGGTCAGCTTACTAGCTAAATAATAAGCGCTATTTATTTTCCACGTTAGCCCAACTGAATTATTAAAAGTAAAAAAATTACTATATATAATATTCACTATTCTTGAGGTGCTGAGTTTGATTAAGGTACTCATTTTACCAAAAACAAACCGAATCATCTCGAACAGTGGTGAATAGCCAGTGTCAAATGTTAGTTTTGCATCATCCTCGATGAATCCAGAATTTCCAAGTCACTAATTCATTGAACTAATTTTGGATTCATAACTCATTCGTTTTAAATATGTTGTGAGCAAATAATATACCAATTTAAAGCTCATACAACAGGCCAATAAATTATCAAAAAGAACGGACAAAAACGGAGCATATTGTTAGCAAACGAAGCATATTGTCCTTTAAATGGGCACAAAATGAGCCCAAAAAATCATATTTTACATCCAACCTTGTTTGATAAAATCTCATGGACCTTAAATTTGATTTCAGCCAAATAAAAAACACGCACAGTAGCATAAATGACATACAAATACCATATAATCACACTTTAACATAAGAAAATTCATGCATATGCTGTTGGAGCAAATAGAAGCATAAAAGGATGAATTATTCTGTCAAGACTATTATGTCTGGGTTCTCATGTTTGGGTCTTTAATTATGAGTTATAGACAAGAATTATAAATATTGGATCAATCCAGCCCAGTAGAGTCATTTTATTTTAGATCACTTTCTGTTATAGTAGTAACAACCTTACAAAAAGGGGTGTCCCGTAGTAGTGGAGGTATGCCATAACAAAAATATTTTATCTCCCATTCTCTCTCTCTCTCTCTCTCCCACCTTTCTTCTTTTGGATTATTCCTCTGTCAACCTTGAACGTTGTCATCTCTTCACTGTTTCATTGGGTCAGCCTTATTAATGTCTTGACAATTGGTATCAAAGAATAGCACCAACTGTCCACCTCCTGAACACATGGCGAAAGACACAAGACTGAAATCTATGGATGAGCAAATAAAAAAATTGGAGGCTCAATTTAAATCGTTTCAGGAGGACTTCATGAGGTTGCAATCTGAACAACAGCAAAAATGGGATCACAATATCCAGTTGTTGGCGAATCAGCAACTTTAGTCTCAACAACAATTCAAGGAGATTCTAGAAGCCATTAAAAATCAAACCTCTAATCCTACCAACAATGCCAGCTCTTCTTCCAGTGGCAGATCTGACAATGGCAAAAGAGTTTTACCCATACCAATTCACTTGAGCTCATCTGCAAATAGCCAAACACATTCACAAAATCACCATGAACAAACTAACAACCCTCAAGTACATCCAAATACCAGCCAAACACTTATTACTACCCAGTCTACCTTCACCAATCCTAATCCCATACAAACCCAGACATCCTTTTGGCCTAAAATTGAATTTCCAATTTTAACTGGTTCAAACCTCGAATGTGGGTGAGAAAATGTCAGAAACTATTCCAGATTTACCAAGTGAGGGAGGACATAAAGGTGGAGACGACATCCATGTTTTTGGATGTTAAACCTGATATTTGGTTTCAGGAGTGGCGTGATGGAAGGGATGCTCTGAAGTGGGAGGAGTTTGTGACAGTCTTGTGTAAGAGGTATGGAGAATAGGAAGAGGAAACAGTAGTGGAAGATTTCTATAGACTAAGACAGATTGGTACTGTAGAAAAATACTAAGATAGGTTTGAGGATCTCAAATCCTTGGTTAGGAAGATTAATCTTGGGTTCACTGAGGATTACTTAGTGAAAGTCTTCGTGGGTGGATTGAGGGATGATCTATCCATAGCAGTGAAACGATTCAAACCTAAGACATTGATTGAAGCATTTGAACAAGCCATATTGAATGAAAACCTACACAATACCACCATTAAAAACCCTAAACACTCCAATCACGATACCTCATCCACACAAATCTCAACACCAAATACAACCTTAATAACAACCCGTCCCTCTTTTTACCAGAAAAATACCCAATCCAACACATTGAAACCAGAGAACCGAGCCCCACCTAAGATGGAGATACGAAAGGACAACAAGAAGTGCTACAAGTGTGGCAATGCCTATTTTTCGGGGCATCAATGTAAACTAAAACAAATACTACACATGCTCCTTGGAGAAGTGGAATCTGGTGAGATAGAGGAGGAGGTAAATACTACTGTCGAGAAAATTCCCAATGAATTTGAAGTGGATGGAGAAATTTCGTTACATGCATTGAATGGTAAGATTTCTCTTAATACATTTAAGATCCGAGGGTTAATTGGCAAAAAATAGATTGAAGTGTTGATTGATAGTGGAAGTACTAATAGCTTTGTGGATGAAATGCTGGTGGATGAATTGAAGTTACCAGTGGTGAAAATAAGTACCTTAGTGGTTACAGTAGCCAATGGAGAAAAAATGGAAAGTGTGTGGCGTTGTGAGGGCCTGAAATGGGTGATGCAGAGTCAAGAGTTTGAAGTCGATTTGAGAGTTTTACCCTTAAGAGGTTCTGATGTGGTGTTAGGACTAGATTGGATAGAAGGATATAATCCAATTCACTTCAATTTGAAGAGTAGAGAAGTGAATATTCACAAAGAATGAGAGAAGATTACTCTTAAAGCAATCACGGGGGATAAGGCTTATAGTATCCTACCCAAGAAAGGAGTCCAAAAGCTTTTCAAGCAAGGACTTAAAGGTGTTACTGGGCATTTGTTTTTAATGGTGACACAAGAATCAAAAGTGGCAACACAACCTGAACTTGTTCCTATACTTGAGGAGTACAAAGATATCTTTATTGAACCAAAAAAACTACCACAAAAAAGAATCTTAAACCACACCATACCCCTTAAACCAGACACAAAACCAGTTAACCTAAAGCCCTATAGATATTCCTATTTCCAGAAAACGGAGATAGAGAAAATGGTGAAAGAAATGTTACATTCCTCAATTATACAGCCAAGCCATAGTCCCTGTGCCTCTCCGGTTTTGTTGGTTAAAAAGAAGGATGGAACGTGGAGGTTTTGTGTGGACTATCGAGAATTGAATGATGTAACAATTAAAGACAAATTTCCAATGCCCTTGGTGGATGATTTGATGGATGAACTTAATGGAGCAAAGATCTTCTCCAAGGTGGATTTAAGATCAGGATACCATCAAATTAGGATGGCGTAACATAACATTTACAAGACCGTTTTTAACACCCATCAAGGGCATTATGAGTTCAAGGTATTGCCTTTTGGCTTAACAAATGCACCAGCAAACTTTCAAGCTTTAATGAATCAGGTATTTTTTGATTACTTAAGGAAGTTCATACTTGTTTTCTTTGACGAAATTTTGGTGTACAACAAGGATTTAGAGCTCAACAAAAAACATTTAAGGATTGTGCTACAACTCTTGAGAGACAACAAACTATATGCTAAATAGTCTAAGTGTGTCTTTGGAGTTAACAAGGTGGATTATTTGGGACATGTAATTTTCGCCGAAAGAATATCTATCAATCCTGGAAAGATTACATCCATGAGAGAGTGGCCTACTAAAACAAACTTAAAATCTCTCAGAGGGTTCCTAAGACTCACGGGCTATTACATGCGATTTATACGAGGTTCTGGTACCTTGAGCAAACCATTGACAACATTGCTGAAGAAGAACAATTTTAAGTAGAATCAGGAGGCGGACAAGGCTTTCCATGTCCTTAAGAGAACCATGTGTGAGGCTCCAGTGTTGGCTTTACCAGAATTTTCTAAACTTTTTGAGTTGGAGACAGACGCTAATGACACAGGAGTAGGGGTTGTGTTAATGCAGGAAGGGAGACCAATAGCTTACTATAGTAAAGCTCTATGCCCAAAAAATCAAAGACTCTCCACTTATGAGAAGGAACTAATTGCTATATTAGAAACTGTAGACAAATGGAGACACTACCTAGAACCAACCACTTTTATATTGAGAACAAACCACATCAGCCTAAAGTATCTCTTGCAGTAAAGAATGAACACACAGTTACAGAAAAGAGCTCAACTAAATTGTTGGGGCTGAGTTATGAGATTCATTATAAGAAGGGTTAGGAAAATAAGGTTGCAGATGCATTATCAAGAATGTATGAAGAAGGAAATACAGGAGAAGTGAGGACTATTACAGTGGTTCAACCAGTTTGGTTGAAGGAAGTGGTGGGGAGTTGTGATAGAGACTTAGAACTTACTGAAAAGATACAAAAGCTTGAAAAAGATCCTCAGTCACAACCTTATTATTCCTACAGCGGAGGAATTTTGCGCTAGAAAGGAAAAATTTGTGTGGGGTCTAGAGGAGATATAAGGCAGAAGGTGCTACTAGAGATTCATGGTTCAGCCATAGGGGGACATTCTGGATTCAAAGCTTCCTATGCTAGGGCAAGACAAAGTTTTCATTGGCCAAGGATGATGGAAGATGTGTTGAAAATGGTGGAAGAATGTGAAGTTTGTCATAGGTGTAAACACAAAAACATATTATATCCTGGTCTAATGTAGCCCTTACCCCTAAGTAGGTATGAAGGCATATTAGTATGGATTTCATTAAGGGACTTCCTAAATCTGATGGAAAAGATACCATTATAGTAGTGGTGGATAGATTTACAAAATACTCACATTTTATGGCACTCTCTCACCCCTATTCTGCTACAACAGTAGCTACAGTTTTTCTCAGCAACATTTAAAAACTACATGGGTTACCATAGACAATAGTATCTGATAGAGATTCGATTTTTACAAGTCCAGTATGGCAAGAGTTATTCAAGCAATTAGGTACAATACTACAACTAAGCACCTCCCATCACCCCCCAGACAGACGAACAAACAGATAGGGTAACCAATGCCTTAAAACCTACCTAAGATGTATGACTCACCAAAAATCAAAAAAGTGGAGTAAGTGGCTTTACCTGGCAGAATGGTGGTACAACACCAGTTTTTACACTTCTCTCTCTATGTCTCCATTCGAAGTTTTATATGATTTCAGACCACCTAACCATGTTGCTCTATTGGAAAAAGAAATCAAGGTGGAGTCAGTAAGATCTTACTTACAAGAAAAAGAAGAAATGATGAGACTTTTGAGACAACAACTCACCAAGGCTAGAGAAAGAACCCAACTTTACGCTGATAAGAGGAGGAGTGAATGATAATTTACCGTTGGTGACCTGGTTTTTCTGAAGCTACATCCTTACCAGCACAAATCTGTAGAGGAAAGAAACAACAAGAAACTGAGTCCTAAGTATTACGGTCCCTACAGAGTTATCAAGAGAGTAGGAAAGGTGGCTTATACCTTGGATTTGCCTTCTAGAAGCTCAATTCATCCCATGTTCCATGTCTCACTCTTGAAGAAGTCGATTGGGAAAAATGATTCTGTTTCTTCAACACTACCAATATCGTTTGTGGCTGAGACGGTTAAATTAAGGTCGAAGGCAATGTTGGATAGAGCTATTTTTAAGAAGGGAAACATAGCTATAGTCAAATGGTTGGTCGAATGGCAAGGTCAAAGTTCGAAGAAGCCACATGGGAAGAAGCCACAGAAATGCATAGGAAGTTTCCAGATTTTAATCTTTGAGACAAGGATTATTTAAGGGAAGTGTATGTCAAGACTATTATATCTGGGTTCTTATGTTTGGGTCTTTAATTATGAGTTATAGACAAGAATTATAAACATTGAGTCAGTCCAACCCAATAGAGTCATTTTATTTTAGATCACTTTTGTTATAGTAGTAACAACCTTACAAAAAGGGGTGTCACGTAGTAGTGGAGGTATGCCATAACAAGAATATTTTATCTCTCTCATTCTCTCTCTCTCTCCCACCTTTCTTCTTCTGGATTGTTCTTCTGTCAACCCTGAACGTTGCCATCTCTTCACTGTTTCATTGGGTCAGCCTTATTAAGGTCTTGACATATTCAC
>CAODLS013014084.1:0-16959 GCA_948243855.1 Flueggea neowawraea
GAGGACAAGTCGAGCTCAAGATGGATCTGGTCCAGGCTATGGAAGAGAGTCAGGTAGAAAGCTGACAAACTCGAGGATTCAAAGGCTTCCAGAGAACAATTCTGAGAACGCAGGGAACCAGCTGCGATGTCTCTTGATACATGGAAATCGTGGGAAACTAGACTGTGTGCAACAGACCGTGTAAGGTTCTGTTTCGTTTTTCTTCCATTGTTTGTCCATGTCTTGAACCGAATCTTCCTATCCCAAACTGTGTCTTGACGGCTGCCGTGTCTTGGACGGTTTTAGGGTTTGTTTTAGTCCATTTTAGCTAGGATTCATGTAAATCTTACGTATAGTTGGCCTGGAAAATATATGTAATATTCTTTTCTTGTCCGCCTTTCAAAGAGCATAAAGAATAGTTGTTCTCTGTGTTCGTGAACATATGTCCCATTCATCAAATTATGTAAATTTTTGTATTGTGTGTGATTTTTCTTGCATTATTGTTTTATTCTTGCAATGATCTTCCATGAGACGTCTTTGAAAATGACTTAACCCAATTTTAAGAATATCATAATGTGATGATTATTCACATGAAAAAACAACATATTATTTAATTTACATATCTCTAAATAAATGACAAGTAGATTGATTTGATTTCAACTTTTTTATCAGTTTAACTTTAAAATTGTTTAAAATTTGACAATTTAAGACTTTGAATTATAAACTTTTGGAAAATTTAAAATTCTTGAAGGAATCTGAAACTTGATTAAATTCTCAGTGACAACATAATAAAATGGATTGTCGTTGAGCAACAACAATCCACTTAACTATAAGATGACAGTAACAAGTAGAAATACGCAAATGGGAAAACAAAGATAATTCACACTTAAGCTAATATATATCACTCTTAGCATTGCAACTTCCAAATAGAATTGCCGAAGATTTGCTTCTACTGCAAAAGTAGTTATCTACCGCCACCTCCGCCACCACTGCCGGAACCAACACCAACACCACCTTTCCCAGCACCACCACCAACTCCAACTCCTACACCAATGCCAATTCCAACTCCTAATCCTCCACCACCACCACGACCGCCACCAAGACCACCTCCCGCGCCACCACCAGCCCCACCTCCTAAACCTCCTCCAGCACCTCCTCCTACACCACCACCTTCGCCAAACCCACCTCCATGACCAGAACCTCCACCTAGTCCGCCGCCTCCACCACCACCTCCGCCACCTCCAAGGCCACCACCTACTCCGCCTCCAGCTCCAAATCCTCCACCATGTCCTGAACCACCACCAAGACCACCGCCACCACCTCCTGCACCACCTCCACCACCACCACCAGCACCTCCAGCTCCACCACCAAAGCCTCCACCATGCCCTGATCCACCTCCTACACCACCTCCTCCACCACCACCAAAACCACCACCTCCGCCAACACCACCTCCTGCTCCGCCAGCTCCACCTCCAACACCACCTCCACCGCCGCCACCTAATCCACCACCTCCAGCACCACCACCGACACCTCCTCCAGCTCCACCTCCAAGACCTCCGCCTGACCCACCACCTAAACCACCACCACCACCACCACCTAAACCGCCACCTCCTCCAGCTCCACCACCAAGTCCACCACCTCTACCTCCACCTAAACCACCACCTCCTCCAGCTCCACCACCACGTCCACGACCAAAACGACCTCCACGACAACGTCGACCCCATTGACAATAATCATCACCACCATAACCATATCTAGTTTTATCAAGTTTTTCATCAGCAAGAGCAATTTCACTCAAATGAAGAGCGACACACAAGAAAATAAGAAGCAAAGAAACACATTTTGAAGGGAAACCCATTGTTTTGTTAGTGCTAAAGCGCAATTTGCTTGCTTTACTTTGCATGGAATTGCTTCCTTTTTATAGGGTTCATCCACTACCCAGTTACGGGAAGAGGCAGTGAGGGAGAGCATTTAATTGGTGCATGTTCATGGGACGCGTCGGAACCGTTGGGGGAGTAGCGGGAACATTTAAGACTTAAGTCAAAAGTAGACTTCGTCAATTGTTGCTTGGAGGCGTTGAATAATGCAAACTTAGTAATGATCACTTCCAGCGATTTTTCCTTTTTCTTTTTTGTTTGAGTTATCAATAATAATAATAATAATAATAATATATGTGCATTAATTGTCAAAACAAAAAGATGAAGCTTTACTAAAGATAAAGATATTATCTTGAATCCTAATTCAAGTATTCTTGTAAGTTTCAACAGAAAAAGTTCGTCATAAAAGTGAAATTTCCAAAATCACCACCTACGATCATTTCGTCCTACAACGGATCAGAGTTTTATGAAATGGCAATTAAACTAATAAAAAAAAAAACATAAAGCTGTAAATGGCGACCTGCAATTCTAATACCCATAATAAGGTATGGTTCACGTTATAAGAAGATTATAAAGAAATAATTGAATAAATGTCACTGTTGTTTTTTTTTTTAAAAAAAAAAGCAGAAGGCAAATGTTAATGTTTTTCAAATATAAGTTTGAGCTAAAAAATAGTAGCATTTGCAAAATGGATAATGGAATGATGAGTATGACTGATTCTGACATTTTCGATTGTTATCTCTTTCTTTTAATTGAAAAAAAAAAGGTTATTAATGAATGATAGATTAATAATTAACTCTCAAGAATTTCCTCAAAAAAAAAAGTTACTCTCAAGAATAATCACGAGAATGATAATGTACTTTAATAAATATTTTAAAAATTACATTAGGTAATTGAGAACTGTGATAATTAAAGTGTCATAAGCCATTTCTTTGTTATTGAGAAAGAACAGAGTTGACTTGACGATTTGCATGGAAGTGTTTCCTTATATATATAGTGCTAATGATTGATATTTGATCCACTATAGCCACTGTTGGAGAGCCCTTTTGATTGGTTCATGTTCTTCATGAGATGCGTTGGAACAGTTGGGGAAGCGGCGGGAACATTTAACAGCTCCAAGTTGAAAGAACACCAACTTGGATAATTGCTTAAAGGTAATGACTAAAAATTGGACTGAAAAAACTAACCTTATAAATGGGTAGCTTTTTTTGTCAATAATTAATTTTATAATCACAAGATAATTCAATATAGCTAACCATTTTTCAAATTGATTTGTGTATCCTACCCTTTATTTAATGTATAACTCAATATCTGCCACTAGGCAGCCTGGATGACTCAATTTCTAACTATCGAGTTCATATTGGATGGCGTATTCCATGGCACTTTGAGATTGCTTTTCCTTCAGTGGCGGATGAAGTTTGTCGTGTTAAGGGGCTAACATCTAATGACGACTTGTGTGTATGGAAGAGCTCCCTAGACGGAACAGTTTCAGTCAAGCTGCTTTATAACTGTTGGCGGCAACGAGCGAATATTGTGCCCTGGTACAAGCTCCTTTGGGGGAAATTCATTCCTCCTTCGCTCTCATTCACTTGCTGGAAGGCCATGAAACAAAAGATTACGACTGAGGATGCTTTAATGAAGAAAGGATATCAAATGCCCTCCATGTGCAGGTTATGTCGAGCTAGCACGGAGTCAGTGGATCATTTATTTGTGAGATGCGGCTTCTCAACAGCAATTTGGCATGCGTTGGGCTCATTTTTTGAGTGTAGCATGGGGCGTTGCGCAACATTGAATCAGTTACCGGTGGCTGCGATTAGAGTTCCCTTCAGTCCACATTTTTCGGCCTTATGGAGAACAACGATTGTCACGGTTATTTGGCTTCTTTGGCGTACTCGAAATAACGCTTGTTTCTAAGACAAGGAGCCAAATATTCATCTTTTTTTGCGTCAGGCTTGGCACTCTCTTCAGGAATGTAGCCATTTCAAAGTGGGATATATGTTTAATTCGCAGGCTGAATTAACTATTTTAAAGCAATTAAACATTCATGCTCTCCCACGCAAGGCTCCTGTTATCTTGTCTATCATTTGGCAACACCCTCTGTAAAGTTGGGTTAAGGTTAACACAGATGGCTCTTTTTCGAGTGTGACTGGAAAGTCGGGCGTTGGTGGAGTGTTTAGAAACACTAGAGGATTTGCATTGGGATATTTTGCCTTCCCAACTGAAGGTTCCTTGGCTTTGATGCCAGAGTTGAAAGCATCTTTTTTGGCTATTCGGAAGGCTTGGGAAAGGAGCTGGCGTCGCCTTTGGCTCGAGAGTGATTCCTCATATGTGGTGAAATTGCTTCGTACAAAAGCTGGTACAATTTCATGGGAGGTTCAAGTGCAATGGATGGAGTGTTTGCACATCGTGTCCTACATGCAAGTGGTTTGTACGCATGTGTTCAGAGAGGGCAATCAAGTGGCAGGTTGTTTGGCTAACTTCGGTCGTAAGGCAAATGAGGAACACTGGTGGCCTTCTGTGGCAACTTGTTGTTTGTCATTGTTTTATGATGATTTCAGCCGGAAAGAATATTTCCGGTTTGTTAATTGCTTTTGATTATATTGCCTTATAGGTTGTAATTTTGGATACTTATTTTCCTTTCTTATTAATAAATTTTAGAACATAAGAGTATGAAGCAGTTATTTAGGTAGTGTCAACTTAGTTATGATGACTTATGACTTTCTCTGATTCTGGTTGCTTT
Source organism: Flueggea neowawraea (assembly GCA_948243855.1). Taxonomy (NCBI): domain Eukaryota; kingdom Viridiplantae; phylum Streptophyta; class Magnoliopsida; order Malpighiales; family Phyllanthaceae; genus Flueggea; species Flueggea neowawraea. The sequence goes on from CAODLS013014084.1 coordinate 4,597, forward strand.
GCTTTTATTAAAAAAAAATGTATAACTCAATATGTTCTCTATCCACTCAAAATACGATTTAAATTGATTTTTCAATTTAGGAGTCCTTGAACAATCTACAAAATAAATCATTAGTCCCTACGTTAATTGAAAACTACTTATGTTTTATCTTTAAATAATTATTTAAAATTAATTTTACTCCCTCAAAGAAAACTAATTTTCCATTTCAATACTTAAACCATTAAATTTTTCATCTACTCTTAGATATGCTAGAGACTAAAGTGATTCACAATAATGATCTAAAAACTAATAAAAGTGATTCAAAATAATAGTTTAAGAATGTGAAAATGATCTTAGTCGAAGGACCAATAATTTATTTTGTTATGATAATTCATGACCGCATGAATATTCATGCAGGCCATATCATCTTGAAACTGTCTTTTTATCTGAAAAGAAAAATATTTTGATTCTGAATTCATATTATACGAGTTTTTGAATTTAAATGAAAATCCATTGTATAAAAATAATGGGTTAGTGCATACAAAAATCCTTGAGTCATCAAAATATTGACTATAAGCCCGTGAACTAAAATGTCATGTATATTTGTTAATTTTTGAAGTTATCAAATATTATTTTTGGTACAATTATAGAAAAATTCAAAAAATAAATTTAAATTTTTAAAATGCAAGGGCATTCAAAATATCTACAGAAATGCATACTCTTTTATTGTAATTTCAAAAAATGCAAAAATTTGACTTTTTTATCACCTTTTGACCGCGTTTCAGAAGTTTGACCATGTGTTTGACCATACCCAAAAAGTTTGAGTACAAAACGAGAGCAGACTAGTCTTATTATTCTATATACAAAAATGAGAACAAAACGAGAATAAATCAAGTACAAATGAGAAAAAATGAATATAAAACGAGAACAAAACGAGCACAAAGGAAAACAAACTGAGTACAAATGAGTACAAAATGAGAACAAACCGTGTATAATAAACAAATGCATACAAAAATGTGTTGATCACTTTGACCACTAAAAAATGAGTACAAAACAAGTACATGTCACAAATATTTTTAAATTTATTTGGTCAATTGTACAAAACAATTACAAGACAAAAAGTTTATGAAACCAACTTAATATCTTGTTATTGTTGTTAGATCATTTCTAAGGTCTTCTGCTCTCCACTTTGTAAAACTTCTTATAAATCAGCAATGATGGCAGGACAAAAGCCAAAACTAGCCGTCAAAAACTTGCTTCAGGCAGACCTTATAAAATTTGACAATGGCCCCAACATAAGAAAACCATAGGAAATCTGAAACATTCAGTCACAAAACTTGTAAATACCATAAATACACTCATCTACAACCAAAAAATGTAAAAGCATGTAGAATTCCATAAGTCAAGCTTACTTACACACTCACACTTGAATTCATAGAAGTTTGCCGTTTGGCAAGCATTACAGGAACATTTCCAATAAGACTTTGATTTGTAAACAAAAATTTCAAGATTATAAACTGAGAAAAAATGTAAATTTTTTCTTAAATAATCTTTGTTGCACTAAGATATCTGAAAATATTAATCTTTGATCAAAATTCTAATTTTTAACTGATTTCTCAAAAATGGGAAAATCAAATAGAACAAAGCTTTAACCCTCACAAACTTATTTATTGACCATAGTAACAAAAGGCCTTATCTTTAGTTTTGAGGACAATTAATTCTTACACTTGTTCTAAAAAATCACTGGCAACCACTTCATGAGATGAGAACCAGTTCCTTTCACCAAATACACTTACTTTAAACAACCAACATGACACTCATTTTGCTAGATGAAACAAATCATTGAATTGATTGTGATTAATCTATTAACAAATTGTTCAAATAATTCCAATTTGCAAAACACATTAGAGCAAAATTGGATCAACAATCATATAAGAAAGCATGATTATCCCTTTTTCCAAAAAGGGCTTTAAACGAAACATAACTCAAAGGAATGTCCTCAGCATCAGCAATAGCATCCACCATCTCGAACCCTACCTATCAAAGTCAACGCCTATTTTCATTCCATCAGTAAGTACATCAATCAAATGAACACGAAAGAAGAGATATGGCACAGACGTTATGGCGAGTCTCGTCGTACTTCTTGTCAGGGTTGCCAAGTCTGACAATAAGCCAAGGCGATGGCAGAGGGTCATGTGGTCGAACTATTCTCTCTCCCCTTCGATTTTGTTCGCCACCGTCGCGGATCTGGAATGGGAATAGCTTCCCACCACGAACACTCTTCTCGTCAGATCTGGAATAGCAAAAAGAAGAAGCAGACGAGGCGAGGGACGAGCTGGACAAAAGAAGAAAGAAGAGAAGAGACGGACGAGGCGCCAGATGGGAAGGAGGAAGAACAAGAGAGAGATCGCATGAAAGAGGAAGAAAGAGAGAAGTCGAAATAGATGATAGGAGAGGAGGAAGCGTGCAAAGAAGAGGGAGAAGAGAGAGAGAGAGAGAGAGAGAGAAAACTATATGTTTGGGAATTTTTGAAATTTTAATCTCACCTTTAGCAATTTGGAAATTTTAATAGACTGTTGGACACAAAAGAAAACAAAATAAAAAAATGGACTCACAAGATAATTACCTCATTATTTTAACCCTTTTGAACTAAGTATGACATAACAGTCAACTCCAATATGAGGGTTAAAAATGCAATTCTCAATGGGAGTAATTAAATGATTTATAAAAAAAATATGGTTTAGTAGTTATCACTAATTCTTTGAATGCTTTAAAAAACTTATCATTATTTTCTTAATGGTCGAAGGATTAAAATATTAACAAAATATTTCACTTTAGCTTATGTTTCCTATTTTCAGTTGTGTTTCGATTTTAGTACCTGATTAGATGTCATAAATAGAATTGTCTTTTGCTATTTCTTAAGCCTATCCAAAGAGGCCATCATGAACAAGAAAAGTATGAAAACTTTACCAAAAAAGTCCCAACAGAAACAGAGTTAGTACATTGGCGGCTCGGTCGTATTTGTTTTGAAAAGAATTTATATATTAACAAAATAAATCATTGGTCCTTAATTCTATCGTACACATGATCAATAAGAGTAATTATTTTTTTAGTGCTTGTTCGGTTGAAACCCGTCATTTCCGTGAAAGTACACTTCCAAGGAAGTTTCTTATTAAGTCCTCCTCAATAATTTACTTCCTGATACTTAAAGACACAAATTGATTAAAATTCTCTTTGACACCACATTTCTTATAAACCAAACATTCATATTTCTATTATTTCTAAGAAAGTTGCACTTCTTGAATGTATTTCTTAACTACTAAACGAGCACATCGGTCCATGTACTACCATTAGGGGTGGAAATGAGTCGAGCCGCTCGCGAGCGGCTCAGAGCATGGCTTGATAAAAACTCGTTTATGACTCAGCTTGATAATAAATGAGCCGAGTTTGAACAAAATTTTAAGCTCATTTTAATAAACGAGTCGAGATTGAACACTCAAAGCTCGACTCCAAAGTTCGTGAATAAACTCGTATTTAAGATTTGGGTCACATCAACAAAAAATTAAACTTATACTAATTGACCGCGTCTATAAAAGTCTAAGTATGCTCGCATAAGATGATCTAATATTAGATTGAACTTGTGAAACAAATTAAAATTTTTAATAGTTCTTGGTTCAATTACATACTCAATATGATTTTATTGAACTAATTTAAATTTGATTATATTATTTTTAGATCTGTTTCCAAAGCTGAACTAGCAAATCTCGTCTACAAATTTATTTGGGTCTTTGTTAAGCCGAGTTCAAAAAATTAGCGAACAAGCTCGTGAGCTCGAAAGCCTAGTAACGAGCCAAGCTTGAACAAGATTTTGAACTCGAGAGAGAGCTCGAAATCAAGCTCAAACTCTATAGATTTTAGACGAGCCGAGCTTGAACACTCCAAAACTCGATTCAGCTCGGCTCGAATCCAACCTTAACTACCATCCTATAAAAATCCAACTTAAAAAAAGATCAAAACATAAGTTTCTTTCCATGTTTATAATATATTGATAAAGAAACCAATTAAGGCATCTAATTTGTTCCATGCTCTAAAAAAGTCCACCTTAGTAATGCAAAGATTCAACGGTGTACTTGTTTCATAAATAACTTGATTCAATCATATGGGTCCTACTCTTAAATTCTCTTTTTGGATAATTGAAATATCTCCTTTTCATCTAGATCACATTAGTGTAATCTCATTTTTGTTTATAATTAATATACTCCATCTGTGAAGTATGTGATGTTGTGGTTGCTGTCTTGGAAAATATAGCTAAGAAATGTGCTCATACATATGGTTGTAGCCTGAGTTAAATTGGTCAACCCTGCCGACGAATGAACATGGCTCAATTACAAAGTTCAAGTCTACTTGCAGTCTTGCACCAAACTGCATTTAGTTATGCAATGTGCTTTTATTACTTACAGCAAAGCTAACTGGCTTCTTCAGTCATGTGCTCAAAGTCCACCAATTGCATTTATGCAGTCAGAACCGGCATGAAGTTTATCTTTCTTTCTTTGCAAAGTCAACAAGGGTACTGTTATATTTCTCTTCTTTCACAATCTCTCCAATATCCTTTGTTTTAACTTTTAAGTGTACTCAGAAAAGAAAAGCAATTCCAATTAGACACTAATGGACTTGTCGCTTTTTAATATTGGAGTAGAATCAATTCTAATACTAAGAGGTAAAGAGTTTAATTTTTATGAAAGAAAATAAAATTTGTTGTAAAAAAAATCCAATTAGACAAGTGCAATCTTAATATCTCTGAATTTCTTTTAGTCAGGGAATTTCTGATTCTTACTATGACATATAAAATATATATGCTTATAGCAATTACTTATAAGAAAAATGCTTATAGCAATTACTTTACGAAAAAAAAGCTTATATTAAAAATAGGCATATCGTGATTATTAATTTTTTTACCGGACGTGATTATTAATTATAAATCAATTTTTAGTGATTTACAGTGGTTTTGGTCTATTTTAGTCTGGTTGTTTGGATTTTTGAAAGGTTTGAAAGATGATTTTTACTTCTGAATGTATTTATAGAAATAAATTTTTAGTTGGTATAGGTAGTTCTAATTTAAGTGTTTTATTAAAGTTGAAGGTAGGTGAGTTTGCTAAATCTATTTAATTGTGGTTCAAGAAGAAATAATGATTGTGTTTGTTTGAAGTATATTAAGCATATTGCACTATTCAATTTAGTATATTGCATTATTCATGCATGTTTGTTTAACTATTATATTGAGTCAGCATAATTACAAAAAAAATAAAAAAATTACAACATTGCAAAAAATACGTTCCTTTTAAACAAGCATATCATTTTTGTTCATTCTATCACAATTTTATAGACAATAATCACTTTGTGGTCAATACGAGTATGAAGTGAAGAAATTTTGCTTTTGGTGCAAAAGGAGGGGTTAGAGCCCCATTTTATTCATTAATCAATCCAAGCCCAGAGACCCCAGCTACAACATTGCTCAAAATATGTATTAACCTTGTCTGAGGGTCACACAAAATATGGAGGCCAACAGAGCAATCTAAACTAAAGTTAGCCATCCGGTCGGCACATGAATTAGCCTCTCTATAGAATATAGCAATCTAACTTCCCAACCTGGTCTGGAGATAAGGTCTTTACTATCAGAAATCAAACTATGGCAAGAACCGTCTGGTATTATGGAAAGCGAAGAAAATTTTTTAGTCAGAATAATTTTGTAGGGTTATCATAATGTTGGTACTCAAATTTGTAATTTTTTTTATCGAGGTATGCAAATTTTTAGTTAATATCATATATTTTATGGTTTGCGAATATTGATATATTATTTTAGGATTTTTTTTATATGTATACTATTTTAAGAATTAATGTATAGTTTTAAATAAATTACATACTTATTTATTCACTAAAATGTAAAATATTTTTATTTAACATTAGTGTTTGTTATTTTCCCATACCTAGTAACCAGAAAGGGAAAAAATATATATACTAATTAAAATCAACCCAAAAAGAAGAATCTACAGAGCGTCTAATGTGAACTAGTAAAAGATAGTAGCAACAAACAACTACTAAAATTGGCTAGAGTCAAGCCTTGCACATAATCTCGCATAAGTAGACTCTCCTAGAATCAGATATATGTCACCCATTCGTGACATTCTCCAACAAATTCTGCATATATAAAAGGACTTGATGTTCTATAATCTCAAGAATGCTGCCTTGTATAGGCAGCATTTCGCCGGCCGATCGCCCTGCTGCAGAGAAGAGCATTGCTGGGGATTGGATATTCGTCTCTCCATGAATTTGCCGGAGAATATACTCGGAGATAAAAATGCTGGCCTAGGTACTGCCTCGCCCAGTTTTTGGACCTTACGTTCCACATTCCTACGTTGTCCATTGGCACGTAAACTGCGGTCCATGATTGCGGATATACCTGTGTACATAAAACTACAAACGTTAATATTTCGTCAAACAAGCCAGCAAGTCTCAAAATGTAACATCAATGTCGAGGCAATAGCATGTAAAAAACAATTGCTTATCTCGTTAGAGATGGTTAGAAGAACTAGGAGACATTTGGTGGCAGTTTTTATGGGAATTGTCAAACATTGAGTGAAGTAAAATCAAAGTTTCAAGGTCCCTATACTTTGGGAAATTCATGCAGTCATTGCATCAATCAAGAAAAGACCTCTGTATATGCACAACTTAAAGAAAACACTGCATGAAATTTAATTTACACTTTCCCAGGATTCAGTTCATAAATTGTAGCTTATTGGTTCCATCACAAAAGGATGGAAAGTTCGATTACCGCTGGAAGCAAAGTTGATAAATTGTGTCTTTCAGATTGTAACTTAATCTGCTAGCAGGTGTCCACTGCCCTCCATCCATCCTGCTCACCAGGAAAAGATTTCAGTATGTGAAATTAAGATCATAAGAAATGACAGAAATTGTCTTAAATTGGCCAGCCAACAATTTTTGTATCAGATAGGCTTACCCGACAACGAAGAAGTTGTGACCATCAATATGCCAAGACTGTACTGTGTCTTCTGGATTCTCAAAAACAATCTCAGCAAATCCTCTGAAATCAGCAGCCATGACAGAAGTCTGGAGGTAACCGCCGCTGCCTGTGGGGTTATCCGGCATGCTGCCAAGGGAGAAAACTCCCTGGATCTTGAAGTAATCCGCGAGTTTAAGGGGTGTATCGGCGGGGATAAAGGACACACTGTTGACAGCATACCTCTGCCTTCCATTGATAACTGGAGCAGAATTCTGATGTCTAACCGTACAGGTTGTGTTGATCAATCCATAATGATAGGATCCTTGCTGGTTTGGTCTTGGACCGCTTGCTGTCAGATTCCGCCTGATAAAATGGCATGAAAGAACAAGAATTTTAATTGAAAACTCCAACTTGCAACAACAATAATAACTCATCAATATTGTTCATCATGACAATATATTTGATCACAACAGGCAATATGGTAGAAACTCGGTTTAACCCAAAATTCTAAACTATCAGATGCATAAACAACTTTGATTTGCAATGTGAATTTTATATTTTCAACAGTTTAATATAGATCCAATAATTATTATCCAAATTTCAGCCCCATAGCAAAGTTGTCCTATTCTGCCTATCTAGGAACCAAGAACAACATGAAACAATTTCGTGTTCTCACACAATGGCTAAACAATATGGTTTGGAAACTACCTAAAAGATCGAGCTTGCTCGAGAGACCAATCAATCTGAATAGTTGAACCACCAGGGGGAGGACCTGAAACACTTCCTGCAGAGTTACTGTAACGAAGAATAGAGGTTGCTGTTAGCACTTGTGAGGTGAACCTTGTAGAGACCACCATGTAGTAATCTTGTGCAGGTTGATCAGCAGTGACCAAAACCGATAAAGATTGCCCCAAATGAATGTCAACAGAATCATAAGTGTTCTGTAGTGTATGCATTCCGTCAACTTCGGCCAGCAACATTTTGTGCCCTTGAATTCTGAAATTGAGTGAAGTAGTAAGTACCACATTTGATATCCGGAACCTATGTAGCACGGAAACAGAAACGGATACGGAAATGGGAACCGGAAATGTCAATTTTAAAAAATATAGGAAACGGAAACGTGGGGGAAACATATAAATAATAAAAACATATAGATATATTTATAAATATTTAAAATATAAAAATGTATTTAAAAACATATAACTTAAAAGTTTCTTAGAGAATTTCAAACTTTTATAATCAAAATTGTTGGATATTACTGATTATTGGATATTACTAATTATTGCGATCACTATTCAAAATCAACACTTATAAAATAAATAAATTGATAAGGTTTGCGTCCTACTTTGTGGCGTTGGGTGGATTTCTGAATTTTTGATCACGGTTCAAAATCATTAGGGTTTGATTTTTTATAGTGGAAACGGATTTTTTATTAGGAAACGTTTCCAAAATTTTGGTTTAATTAGGAAACTTGTCCAAAATGTTTTTTAACGATTTCCTATAGGTTTCATTTTAGAAACGTTTCGGAAATGCCGAAACTCCTGTTAAACCAAGTTTCCGTGCAACATAGTCCGGAACCTGTAAGTCTTTCCTGTTTACAACAATAAATACAAAATCATGGTCATGACATGAAACAGAAATCGAAAACAATTAAACCGGTCAGGCTGTTGATTCATAATTGCTTACCTTGTTCCACTGTAAATGTATACCCATTCGATCCACGACCATTGATAAGTAACCCATCAGGGAAGGGAAAATCACTGCCACCATCTAAAATTGCTTTTAGATCCTGCAAGATCCGACATAAGTCATTAATGAACAGAAACTGTATCTTTCAGTTATGCCTTTTAAGAATGATACTCACAGTGTGATTTCTTTTATACCAGTTGCCAGCAAGGATGGTGAAATCTCCAGCGGGTGGAGGGAATGACACAGGAATGACAGACCTGCTCGCAATTTTGAAGCCACCGAAGCCTCCTGCAGCCTTGTGCATACCAAGTGAAGGGAAATAAAAGTAGCTACCAATTTGATCCTTCATTTGCAGCACAAAAGTGAAGTTCTTCCCTGGAGGAATCGGACAATTGGTTCCATAAACTCCATCTTGCCAGGAGTTTCGTCTCTGCTGAATACCATTCCTAAAATTACAAGCTTTAGTTACTAAGAGAAACTTTTACTAACTACCACTAACTACTATTTATCATTTGTGTTCTCAAATTAATAACAGATTGGGAGCAAATAAAAATTAATAGAAGATCAGTAGCTCTCATATCTTCAAAATAATCAATTTCATAAATGAAACAAAATAGACTGTTATATGCAAATTGTTCTTCTGTGTGGTCCATCATAATGGCATCTTATTTAGCTATGTCTATAGTGTCCATTCTGCTACTTATGCTTATTTTACCAACGACTGGAGAGGCCGATTGGGCCCGATCTATATTTACCAATAGGAAGAAACATAAGAAACTGGAAACAGAAAAGGAACTGGTTATGCACTAACCAAGAAATAAGGAAAGGCTCGTCCAAGCTGTTGAAAACACTGATAATCAAGTTATCATTGGTCACAGACTCAATCTGTGGTCCTGGAAACTGCCCATTTATCAAAATCCCCTGCCAATATATCCAAACTTCCAATACAAAACCAAAACACAATAAAACAACAACGAACACAAAACAAAAAAAAAAAGAAAAAGAAAAAAAAGGGGTTAACCTGTTGCTTTACTCCAAGTGGATAGATATCACCATAAGTCACATTCCAAGTGTAGAACCTATATGGGTCTTCCCCACTAATGCCACTCACTAACAAAACCATAACCAACACACTCCATAAACTATTACAACTTTCACCCATCTCACACTCACACGCAAAACCACACAACCCAGTGAACTGAGGCTTTTTTTTTTTCACCAGAATGAAGAAATGGGTAATGAAGAGAAAGCAGAAATCTTGCAACAGAGAAACAGAACAACTCTGTTTCGACTCACTTTCACACTGTAAAGGCTCTCTCCATATATTCCTTTCACTTTTTCTTTTAGCTTTGGATGCTTTAATGGCTATGTAGTCAAGTGGCAATCTTGGTGAAGAGAAGAAAGAATCTAGTGAGAGAGATTCTGCTTTGTTGATGAGTTTCAAGAGAGAGTTATAAGAATAATAATTGATGCGGTTAAGTAAGCAGAGAAGAAATCAGTGAAATGAGCTGTATTGGTCAGTGGGTGCAGGATCTAAGTGAAGATGTCCTTGTTGTGCTACAGTCCCACCGCGTATCTTGAATTGAGTGAAGTTTAAATTTATGATTGACGTCCAACTAAATTAGCATGTAATGCTTCAGGGTTTATAATAAAATAAAATATAGATATGGATAGAGAAAATAACACGTTTATAATAAAATAAAATATCAAATTTTACAAATGTCATCATTTAGTGAGATCAACTTTAGTGCTTGAGATAAAACCTTTTTTTTTTTGTAATAGTTTATAAGAACGAAAGGTGCCTTAAATTGTTAAATACAGGAAGACTATCTGAGAAGCTAAAAAACATATCCAACCAGTAATTGCTCATCAATAATGCTAGCTAAACAAGAAGTCCCCAATTTGTTCAGAACTGTGCACGTTATATCAAACTCATGATCGTCTGCTAATTTCTACTTAGAATGTGACAAAGATTTATCTATACTTATACTTATTATATTTATTAAATTAAAAAGCACGGATGAAAAAAATTGAAAGTATATAGTCGAAATTGTCCTCCTTTAAAAATCCTTAAAAGAGTCTTCATTAGTAGAAAATTATTTCAAATGCACCGAAAATCTTATTCCACTCCAATTCCAATTTGATTCCAAATGATTGCCAAACATCTTTTTATTGCGCAAAAAGCATTTCGATATTGCAATTCCACTCCAATTCCAATTTGATTCCAACTTATTCCAATTGCATAGAACTTGGTATTTGTATTGCACTCCAATTTGATCACTACTAATAAAAAAAAAAAAGTAGAAGGAAAATGTTTTTTCCCCAAAAAATAGAATCTAATTACAAATATAACTACAAGCAATAAATATTTGTAATTTAAATTGATGTGATCAATATAATACATGTTTTTTTAAAGAACTTTTTTCCTGATTCCATATTTTTAATCTGTTTTACTTCTTTTTGTATATAAATTTACTTTTTGGAATAACATAAATAAACGTGTTCTCAGTTCAGAGTAAAATTATGTGTTAAATTTTATTCTCTATTTAGTATTCAGAAAGAGTATGTTTAAATAAAATTATGCATACAATAAGTTGGTTTATGTTTAAGTTTCTACTTTTAATTTAATTTAATCCAATTAATATAAAGAATCATACAACTTATAGAAAACCATGAGAATGAACCACCACAATTTTTTTTAAATGAGTACTACTTTAAAAAAATTCAACTTGTTCCAACGAAAATAGAAGAAAAAGGATTAAACAAAATTTAATTTTAAAACTCTTATCAAATCTGAATTAAATCCACGTTAGATAAGAATCCTTCTATAACTAAATACACGTTAACAAAGTTTAAAAAGATTAAAATTCTTTAATAACTAAGAGAATTTAAATATACAATAATTAACTTCATGTTTTGATAGTGATGTATAGTGTATACTTTGCTTAATTTAATTAAAATTATTATTTAAGAGTTTTAGTGTCTTGGCACGGTTAAATCAATGCTAGTCAATTTAAATATTAACTAAAAACTAAAATATATTCATCACTCAAGTTAGAGGAATCAAAGAGAATTTAACTTGTAATTTCCTTCTCATAATATAGTTGTCACTATTCTTGTTAGTGAAGCTTTTACTAAATTTGCTTTCCGAGTTTTCTGTGTGATAATTATTGATCTCACATCACTGTTTCGTATTTTGGGTAAGTTCAAATAAACGAGCAAGTTGAAATTGAAAAGTTCTGAATTTGTCACAGTTTCATCTTTTGTTTTCAGAGTACGAGAAACGAGTTTGATTAGCATAAACCTTGAAAACTTTTGCAAGGAAATGTTTGATCACAAATACTGATAACTAATCTTTCAATTTCTTTGTCATGACACAGGAGTCAAAAATCTCGTGTTTCCATGAAGTGTGGAGTGGACAGAGAGATTTGGATGATGGCGATGATGTCTTTGTTTGGGAGAGAAAATAAAAAAAAGGAAGAAAGAGAAAATCAGTCTCCATTTCGGTTCCTCTCAATCCTCCAAATTGTATTTCTCTCTGAGAAACCCTCTCTAATTTCAGTCTCCATTTCGGTTCTCAATCTCTGTCTATCTCAGCGCTCTCTGTCTATCTCGTCGATCTCTCTTTCAGCGCTCCATTTCGATTGGTAAGCTTCGTTTTCTACATTAGGGTTTGG
>CAODLS013014466.1:0-26364 GCA_948243855.1 Flueggea neowawraea
TTGAGATAAAAATGGTTATTTGGATAATAATCGAATTTGGATTTGAAATGGTATATATGTATTATATATCGATGATATGATTTAAAGTGCTGGATTGCATGATATGATTTTGTACTATACGATAGTACGTTTTGGTTTTTGATATAGGGACACATGTGCTACTAGGTATGTAGCTTTTGGTGTACCAATTACTAATAAAACCCAGTTACCAGGGTTGTCAATAGCCATGTTGCCCCGATCAGACACATGATCTGTTATGGTGGAGGCGAGTCCTCATCGGTATGGTTGGTCCATATGTTTCGTGATAGTTGACAGAGTCCATATCACGGTTGTTTAGTCCCTTATCGTCTGTATATGTTTTGACATGAAAATAAATGATTTAAAATCTTAAATGATTTTAATACACCTTGGTGCATGTTGTTTGCTATGATTGCAAATGGTTTCGAAATGGATTTTCAAAAGGCTATTATAATATAACGTGTATATTTATATATATACTATGAATACTGCTTGTGGTATTTGCGAACTGTTTTCAAAACAGGCTCTGTGAGGCACATATGAGGAGCTCTGGAGTGTTATTCCTCACTGCAATTCACCCCGTTTTATTTTTTGTTGTGGATGATTCTATCTTCCAGGTGCACAGATTTTGGCTTCGGCGTTCATTTCGCATATTGGACACCTGTGAGGAGGCATTTTGATTAGTGATGCCTATTGTTCGGGCTTCTTTATTTTGTAGAGCTTCGTACCATATTACTGTGGGGTGTTGGGGTTGTATGTATACTCTGATATATTTGTTGTATTTGGTTTTTACCAGAGTATATGGTTTGTATACATTTGGTTTATATTTATATATTGAGTTATATATAAATTGTTTTAGTTATAAAATATTTTTCCAATAAATGTTTTGAAAATTAAATAATTGGTAGAATTCTAAATCTCTGGAAGGCTTGTGCGGGATGGGTTGGGCTTCCATAGACAGTCCGTCTCATACGCCGGTCATGGTCCCAGGAATGGGTCGTGACAATTATTGTTATTCTTGTTATTATTATGAAATTTATGTTTAGAAGGAATTTGGATTTTTACTTATTTACTTAAAAAAAAGGTTTCAGAATAGTTTATAATAAAAAAATTAGTTATAAGTTCTGTATTCTGAAACTTGTGGGAGATGGGTGGAGCTCCATTATATAGTTTGTCTCATACGCCGATCATGGTCCGAAAATGTGTCGTGACACCAGTAGAGGGCGTTTGTTTCTTGCAGCGCCTGAGACTCATATCCAATAGCATCTCATCTTCTTGTTTCGGATTAACAAGGTGCACACATCCTCCTTATTCGGTTTTATCGAATTGCTTGGATCCTTGGTGAATTCGTTGACAAAAACTTTATTTCTGCTACGTACATGGTGTCACAGATTCTAACAATAAGAACATTAGGCAATGCTTGATTGGGTGTGCACTCTAGGCATTTGATAAATTGTCACTTGTTATCTTTTTATGTTTTCGTGCTTATTTCCATTGCTTGCTGTGTTTAGATTTAATTGTTGCTTAATTTACTTAATTTCGATTCGATAGATAATAAAAGCTAGGCTAATACTAGTAGTTAGCTAATTCTTCGTGGGACACAACACTCACTGACCACTCTATTACTTGTACGGCCAATGCACTTGCGATATTGTGTGGGATTTGCACCATATTACATATTAATAATAAGAAATAGAATAAGAAATGTATATTTTTTGCCAATATAAATCTGTTCTCAAGTTTACTGTCAAGTCTATTCATGAGCATATTGACAAGTTTGTTCGTAAGCATGTAATCAAGTCTGTTCATAAGTCTTTTATCAAACTTGTTCACAAGTCTATTCATAAGTTCACAATCGAGCTTGTTTGCTAATTTTTAAAAATGAGTTTTAAAATGTTCAAATTCAACTTATATAAATTTTGAGTTTCAAAATCTAGTCAAGTTTGCTTATTTAATATCAAGCTGGGTCTCAAATGAACTTTTATCAAGTTGAACACAAGTCACAGGCCGCTCGACTTATTTACGTCGCTAGTCATATCTAGCTGTTTTAGCTGTCAAATGCAACAAATTCATTTGTCATACACAAAATTTCATCTATCAAATGCAGAGCAATTTACATAATTTTGGGCTTCATTTTCGGTACACGCAAGTAGCGATTTTTTTCATAATATCAAATATTTGCTAGTTATAATAAGTAAGAATTCAAGTATCAAATATTTCAACAAAAAAATCATGCTTAAAAGCAATAATATCTTATCAATTACAAGATTATCATAAAGGTGAACTTTCCAAAATGAAATAATGTTTTCATCACTTAGATAAATCTAATGGTCCACTTCTATTCCGAGATAAAAGAAATAAATGCAAACACGTAAAAGTTGCCATTATTGTCATAAAAACTATCTGACAATTAGCACATGTAAAAAATATATATTTCACTGAATACCATTATACAATATGTAATTCCATGTACTTATAATGCAGCAGCATTCAACTATAAAGATGACAAAATAACATAGATTTTGGCAAGCTACAGTATTCCAATCATAAAAGAAAGTGCTCACAGCCTATGGTATTACTGGTAACAATAAAAAATCAAAGATATACTTGAGTAAAATTGTTATTATTATGTATATGGATATAAAATTGAAGTGAAAATTTAATTATTCAATACTATTACTTATTGAGAAGTTCTAGATTTTCTTCCTACCTATCTATTTTATTTTTCTTAGAGCACCTCTAATGCATAAACACTTTTAAGAGTTAATAAATCTATCATTCATCATGTTATCTCTCTCTAATAATTAACTTTTTATTATAATCTAGTATAGAACTCACAATCACTTCACTTATTATTTTATTTATTTATAACATGTAAATTATAATAAAAATATTTGTTTAACATAAATATATTGTGTGAGTTAATATTTGAGTTAAAAATAATATTTTAAAAATTATTGTATATAATATTTATTATAATAAAAAATTTAATGGTTGATTAAATAAATATTTAAATTATAATTTAATTTGAAAATTAATGCAATTTCATTAATAAAAAATTACAATAATCTCTAAATATTAATAACAAAACACTAAAAATATTATATTGTAATTAGTTCTAAAAAGAACATAACATGGCTACTCGATACCCCATTTAACTTTTATTACATCCCAAAATTTACAGTATTGCTCAAGTTGTTCCGCAGTCAAATTAAATATATCTCTTATAAATATTTCATAATCAATCTTTTTACCCCAAGCATCTCTCATACTTTGTGCAATTGCAATTTTTTCCTCAGACTTTTTTTAAAATCACCCCATACTTCATGCCACTCTTCCACTCCCATTTTTGCAAGTTCCTTTACTTTTCCTTTTCTTTTTAACTTACCCTTTGATGCATTTTTTCCAATAGGATGCATTTCATCATTATTAGTTTTTGTATTTGATGAACTTGTGTAGGCACCTCTCGTTGTTTTTTGCTCTTTTTGACAATGTAAATAAGGGAGCGTTCGCTTTCCACTTTGGGTCGTTTTCTGAAAATAACCACACGTGCTCATAATTGAAAAGTTTTTTAAGATTTTGATAATATAGCTCTCGAGCACATTCCTTTAATTGATCATCACTCCAACCACTGTAATGCTTACCTAAGAATTTGTTGTAGACTTAGTTGAAACCATTAATCATATGTAGCATTGAAAACCAATGGTTCTTGCAAGTGCTTACTTTTCTCTCCACACTAAATCTTCGATGTTCATTATAATATTTAGCGACTCGTTTCCAAAATTATTTCTCGCTTTGCCCATTACCCAAAATTGAATCACTTAAAATTGTAAATCACGCTTTTGCAAGCCTTTTGTCATCCTCCATACTCCACGATTGATTTTTATCTCCAACTTCTTCGTTCAGCTCTTGCGATAAATTAATATCCCCACTCTCTGGTTCTATGGAAAAGAATGGGATTTGAGAATTAGAAATAGAACCCACTTCTGTTGACTTGGAATTATCGGTTCGAGAACCGATATTTAAATTATAAGGATTTATTTGCACATTTGGCGGAAAAAAATGGGTATAGCTATTTTTGCATAAAAGGTGAAAAATAAGGATATAATTGAGTTTGAGAATTTTGTGTATTTGGAAAATGAAAGGGGCTAGATTGGTTCTGAGAATTTTGAAAATTATAAAAATGGAGATTTTGGGAAGATGATTGGTTATAATTTAGATTCATATTTTGGCAAAGAGTAAAATAAAAAGCTGAGAAATTGAGAAAATATTGAGCAAAATAAGAAAAAATTAAACAAAATAACAAAGAATAAAGAATATCAAAGTTGAAAAAATATGGATGAGTGATCCATATTTATAGACCAAAGAAATAAAAAGAAAAAGAGCAACGGTCCTGTTGATGAAAAGAAAGAAAGAAAGCAGGAAGAAAAAAAGAGCAACTGTCAAGTTGGTGAAAAGAAAGAAAAAAAAATCGACCGTTGCACTGTTCTTCGTAGTCCATTCCAACGGTTGGTGTACCAAGCTTTTGGAGCACATCAACCTTCCGTCTATGGAGGTAGATGATGAGGTAAAAAGTAGAGGGTAACTAACCCCACTACGGTTGCTCTTATCTACATTTGTAAAGTAAGTAATAAACCAATGCACATCAATATAATAGTTAGTAATTAAGAAAGGATTTACCTGATGATGTTGAAGTACTACAATTTAGCACACTATTAGCATTTTCTGGAGTATCAACCAATGTCCCAAGGAACTCGAGATTCAAATTTAATTGGAGCTCGAGATTCAAATTTAATTCCGGGTTCAGAGTTTGAATTTACGGCAAGATTGTAAGCAGTTGTTTGTTCCAAGCTGCTTGTTGCACTTCCATTTGTTTCCTCATTTCCGTTATCACCTCTTCCTGCCATTTCGACCGCATTGTGAGCAAAAATTCTTCAGAAACTTTGATTGATGACTCACTCATGGGATTTGCCATTTCAAATCGAGAAGGCTCCTGGTTTTCCTTTTCATCTTGCTGCATGTGAAATTATAGGAATGTTAACTTTAGATAAAACAAAATAAAGTAAGTAGTTTTCATCAACGGCAACATTTTCTCACCATGTTCTTATCTATCATAGCAAAACTCGTGTTGCCCGCTGTATGCATTTTTTTTTTGGTGTTTGCGATTTGCAATATTTGTCTCCGACACTCTCTACAGAAACAATGTAATTAGTTATAAAATCATGTCGTACCAAATTAAAAGTAATATGCAACCTTATACCTTAGCATCATCCGAATTCCAATAGTTAAATAGAGCTCTGAACTTATCTTCTGGCACATTTTTCGGACGATTTAACATCCAAAGCTTGTCATTTTCGTACTTTTAATAATGTTTTGCCTTCAACCTACACTTGTTTAGCCTCCAATTAGCACCTATTGTAGCCAAAACCCATTTCTTACCTTCAAGAGGGACATCATATTTTTTCTGCAATAACAGATAAAGATAAGAGTAAAATATCCATGTAAAATAAATTTCATATAATACAAAAAAACTATTTAAGAGAATTTATTATTAAAAGTTGAAATCACCAAGACGTAATCCCATAGTGCATCCTTGGTAGGCATATTGTTCCAAGTGAGATGATCTAAAGGCGCCAGCGTGTCATTTCGAGCCAATCTTCCCAAGAACCTTGTGAATTCATTTACAGCTTCATAATCAGGTCTTATTGGCCGGTTAGCTGCATTTAGGATAATAGGCTTCCGCTCTTTGAAGAACCGTGTATGGACCTTTTTCATTGTTGTTGGCCCTCTTGTTCTTTCACTTGAAGGCCCTAATAAAAGTTACACAGTATAAGCATATATAATATTTAAGCTCCATACAGAAAACAACGATATGTTATTCATGATTTTCATCGCCCTGATCCTTGTATTAATAATAATTTTCCAAATTATAATAATAATTTAATTATATTTCTGACAAAATTACATTTCCAGGGAAAGTTTTTTTATAGAATGCATGTTTTCTTTTGATCATGAAAATGCATTTTTTTTTATCTGGGATCATGAAAATGCATGTTTTTCTATAGAAACAGCCCAGAAGTAATTGTTTAAAGTAGTAGCTTAGAAAGAGTGAAATGTTGGAAATATGTCAAGAAAGGGGAGAGCATCTGTGGTCGACTTTAATTTGCAGGTCTTTCTTCGTTGAAATTTGAAAAATAAAAAAATTACAAGTCAACCAAAACTCTGGTGCTCTCCATACCTTCATGAGATCAAAAGAATCAACATTCGTAGCTACGGAAGAACACACACATAATTTTTCACAAATTTTCTATCAGACAAGACAATTCTTTATTTATGGCATCTTTTTATATAAATTTAGAACTGCTGTTTTTGAAATATTTATACTTGCTAATAATACCTCCCAAACATAACGAAATGGAAATAAAAACTAATAAAGCATTTCATGATATGAAGAGAAACTTACTTGAAGGTCCCAGCTACGTACCTCTTGTGCCAGAAAACAACAAATTACTGGAAATTAGAGAAAACAGAAATAAAATAACCTGTTTCATCGCTGTTATTGCTAATCTCATGATCACGGAATTGAGTTTGATTTTCTTGTGCTTGTTGCTCTCGTTGTGTCATATGCATCTCATCATCATGTGATTGAGTTTGATTTTCTTCAATTAGTGCTTGTTGCTCTTGTCGTACCAGTGCTTGATGCTTTTGCTCTTGTAGGTTCCTTAAACAAGCTGACAAAAATTGTGACGGACACAATGTATTTTCCCCCTTCTTCATTGAACTACTGGATAACAAAAGAATTACAATAGATTTTATTACCAAAAGTAGAATAAAATATGCAAGAACAAAGTCCTTGCTTTCACATATCGTTCATTTAGTTAGAAGATCCCAGTAACATTTGTTCAAAATGAGAATATCGATATATATCAATCAAGAATGAGAACACAAGGAAGGGTCATTTTCGTGCCACATTTTCCTGTATTGAATGAAGAAGGACCTGACCTTTACGCAAACCATATATATTCTTCAAAGAAATATTCTTCAAAGGATAAAGCCTTCAAAAGCTTCACAGTTAAGAACTAAAGATAAACACTTCTCGCAAGTATACATTATAGCTTCTCCACAGAAATGTCTTGATTGTTGCACAGAAAAAATAGCTTCTGCAAATTTTCTCACTTCGTAGGTTACAAAAACCTAGCCGTAGACTAAAGTTTTTGTGGCAATAGAGGAAGAAGGTGGCATATATTGCTGTAACCAGAAACAAGGTGAAATTGAGAACGGCTCTAAAAAAACAAGAAAAATATTGCTAACCAGAAACAAGATCAAATTTACAAGCCACAGACAGAGCTAACTAAAGAACCAGAAACAAGGTCAAACTGATAACGGCTTAACCCTAAAAATAACCAAGAACAATGTTGCTGACCAGATTCATGATTAAATTGATTACAAGCCATAAAAACAGATCTAACTAAAGAACCAGAAACAAAATCAAATGACAATGTTGTAAAGTGGAAATACTCACTCAATAAGTAAGTGGAACCACTCAAAGATTACTATGCTTCGACAGAACCAATCTTTCAACTTCTAATAATGACATTTTCTTGTTCCTATTTGCAACTATGCTTCATAAAGTGGTGAAAATTAATCGCTATTAACGCAATATGCTAGTTTGACTGCTTAATCTGTTCAAAAAGCTGTAGCGGTTGTTAATGAAATGGAACTTCAACTGCCTTAATCGCAAAAAACCTAAGTTGTAGAGCGGAGAACCCTAATATCTTATGAAACCTTAAATCAAATAGCAGTATTCAACATAAGAACCCTAATTTTTCTCATAACTATCATGTTGCTGTCTTGCAGTTAAATGCAAATCAAGCGACCTCACATATCAATCACATAAAATCAATTTGTTTTACCTGTAAAGTGGAATTGAGCAAGCAACTAAGCTAGTGATGTGGAAACGATGACTAAAACGCGATATAGAAATCAAAATCCCCTCTCACTGAAACAGAAAGAACGAAGATAAGAAAAATTGAAGTTTTGAAAGTTCCAAACAATATATAATCAGTAGATCACTCAACGAAAATGTAATACATTAAAGAAAACATGAAACCTCTTAGCCAATGAAATAACTGGCCCTGTAGTTCCATTAAATCAATGTTGAGGAGCTCCGATCACAGCTTCAAGCAATTAGCAATGTCACCGACGTTGTTGGTGATGAGCGGAGTACTGGTGGTTTTCCCGCCTGAAGTTTTAGATTTCTAGTGGATTCAATTTTGAAATCGAGTAGTTTTGTTTCCTCAGCCCAATAGAGATTCAAATATATTTGAGTTAAATATGCGTCATAATTAAAAGCTTAAAATTCAAATTTTTGACAAAATTCACCCATACATTGGTAATTATTTAAATGACAAATTTTTAAGTTCAAATTCTCGTATGTCACTTTTTTAATTATAATTTTTAAAATTATCAGATTCAATCCAGCAAACCCAATTTCTCGTCTCGTTTTCTATCTCTTGGTTTTCTCTCTGTTCTTTCTCTCATCACTCTCTCGCTCTTTGCTCTCTCTCTCTCTCTTCTGTCTCTCTCCCTCTCATATTTCCTTTCTCTCCTGTCCTTTCCCTCTCATCACTTCATCTCCTCACAATGAGCCGCTGCCACCTTCTACTCTGTCTCGTCCACCTCAACGTCGTCAGCGGTTCAGAATTGCACCGATCGAGCCATCGTCGCCTGTCTCACCTTTGAACGCGACGCAGCCAAATCGCGATGGAGAACGCGACGGAGAACGAGAAATCGAGCCAAATCGCGACGGAGATCTGGAAGTTGTCGGCACCGGTTGTGTCCACGGTGAGTCGAGCCAAATCGCGATGGAAATCAACCTAGGGCTGCAGGGGGAGAGAGGCGGCAATTAGAAGAGAGAGCAGCGAATCGGGAATGGACGAAAGATAGAAGCGGCCAAGGATGTTGTCTGCCATCTAGGGTTTGGATTTTCCATGTGTGAGTTTGTCAAGGTTTTGCAAATCTGGAATGGAAGAAACAGAGAGTAGCAGCGGCGAAGGTAACCTTGAACGGCGGCTAGGGTTTGGGTGGAGATTGTTTTCTGTTGTTGGAACTAAAATATGTATTGTATACAGTACATTTTTGTGGGCATGTTTGTAGATTTTTTTTAGATTTTTAAAAATTATTGTAAATTTTTTTAAAATTTTTGAAGATTTTTTAAAATTTTTATACACTAAATTAATTATTATTAAATAAATTAAAATTTATAAATATTATGTAAATTAAATATATATTTATATAAAATTATTTAGTTTAATTTTTAAAAAATATTATATAAAAAATTTATTAAATTAATTTTTTTAAAAAAAATTAAATTTTTTTTTTAAACTCTTCTATAGATATCTTAAAATTATTATAGACTTTTTAAAAACTAGATATTTTTTTATGAAATTTATTTTTTCATAAAAATAATACGATATTTCGTGAATATGATATTTTTTAAATTTAAATTATTTTTTATGACATTTTTTATAGTTAGAACAAATTTAGTATTTATTTTTTAATAAAAATGTAATTTTTTCAATATATTTTAAGCCCAGAGCAAAAGAGGAAATTACTGAATATGCCATTCCAAGTTTTGCAATCACAAAAATATAATCATGCTAATTCTATTCTCGAAAAGAGAAATACCATTGGCTCATTCAATAGAGTAGCATATTTTATATATAGCATGTTGTATATGGTTTTTGTTACAGTATGGGATTTATCCCATACGAGCTACACATTTAAAGGCTGAAAATTGATTTTTCTTATTTATTGAATCTCAACCATATATTGTGTCACGTCAATCAATTGTAAAAAAATAAAATAAGAGATAGGCTGAATAAAACATGATGTTGGTTGAGTGGATCATTAATTGATGTGGCATGATAGACGGCTGATACTTAACAAAATTTTAAAATTAAATCACAGCTCTTAATCATATCATTCATTTGGCATAAATTTCACATCATATAGTGGATTGTGTAGCTTAGAATAATAAAACATCATGTAAGCATTTTATCTTCTATGGAGTTAAATAAAATACTAATTTTATCCTTTTTTAAAAATTTGTATTTTACATACTAAAATAACTCCTATAAATAGGATATGCTATATACTAAAAAATGGTCATCAAACAAGCATATTGATAATTGATGACATACAATAGGAAAAATACATACTATATTATATGCTTGTTTTACCAAACAAGCCTCTCTCTTTTTCCATGACAATCTAAACACATCGACTGTAATACTTACATTCCATCACAATTTAAACACATCAATTGTAATACTGACAGCTTGTAGAAGAATTTTTTTTTATTTTGAGTTTTTTCTCACAGGTTTATAGTTTACTAAGCGCCTCTAATGCTAAAGAGTTAATCTCTGGTGGTGATTTTACTAATAGAATTCGAACTTACTAAACATCAATAATCGATAATAATAAAGAATCGAAAATTTAATTCCTAGTGAGAGTGATGTATAAAAGAAGATGATTTGATTTTTACATAGCTAGAACACAAAACCACAACATAAGCAAGGACGACACCGACGGACCCTTGTGCTCCCAACCAGGCCTCCCCCAACAAATGCAATAATGTCAAATCGTAGTTCGAATTCTCCAAAGATTTCTTGTTATGGGATGTCCCGGAAGACTAACGTCAAGGCTCAAGACAATGAAGATAGCAACTTGGTCATATAAATCCAAGAAACAAATTCCAAACAAAGACGGCATATGACACAACAGTATTCATCTATCTCAAACAAGACATTCAATAATAGAACATAAGATAAGAAAAGGAGTCAGAATCCATTAAGATTTTATGTCAACTTTATTCACAAGGACCTACCAAGCCATTGCCTCTTCAACCCACAATTTTTTCCCCACTTCCCATTATTAAGACTACAACCACAATAGAGACCCCACCCCAACAACACCAAAAAAATGTAAAAAACTGAAAAGGGAAAATGACCCCACTTTCCACCCACCAATGTGATATCAGCAACATGAAATAAAACACCTAGAATGCCAAAACATTCAACTACATGTTCCCTTTGTTAGGATCTATTTACAACCACAAAGTTCACATGAGATGTTTAATGCATCTACTTGGTCTTCTCATAGCCACTGGTATTGCTTCTACCAAGAAAAGGGACTTTTGTGCATGGAAAATTCACTTCTTTGATGATGGACAAGATAGGATCAGTGTGGCCTTTTTGATTGTGTCTTCATGTGGGCATGCACTGTTCTGTGACCGTCTCTTGTTGCAGTTGATGATAGATTTTGGACTCAACCAGTAAAGACTGATCATCATGTGTCAAAAGTTACGAAAATTTTGTTGATGCATCAGTACTGATTGAGTCTTGTCTATGTCCTCATAAGGCTGCTGCAGCAGTATCACCAAGAATCCGATCACATGTCGCCGTGTGTCATCGTTGTGTCAGAAGGAATTAGAGGCGTTTATTTGGGGTGGAATTGCGGACATGCCTTGCCTGGAAAGCTCATCTAAGACACTATCTATTGAAGGAGGCTTTAGGCCTAATGGCAGTGGTAGCCATGGCTTGCTTATTGCCTCTTTGACCACCTTGTCGATTATCTCGTCTGCCTGCATAGATCATTATCAGACATGAATGGAACTTACATTTCACAGTTTTTAGTCACTTGTGGATCAGAAGTTACACTTCTATTCCTACTTACATTTGATTGACATTATGTCTTACATGTATGAAGTACTTGGTGTCAATTTCTATAGCAGAATTTCTGACCAAGTTTCACATAAAGATTCATTTCTCCGTATTGCCACATAAAAATCTATGAATAGTTCTCTATGGTTAATGCCATAAAAAATTCTCCAGAATTATCAATTCTGAGAAAATGTGATAAAAATCAACAATGTGAAATAAGCTTAATGCCTCAATTGTTTTAAAAGGGAACTGATTCATATTTCAGAACTATGATATAAAATTCTAAAATCATGTGGTAGATTCTGAGGAAAATGAAGAAAAAATGTGTTCTGATAGAGCATAAAAAAACAATTATAGGGAGCGAGCGCTCAAAGAATAAATGTCTTAAGGAAGGTCTAAAATTACCGGTTGTTGGTCAAAGGATTTTCGTGGCACACTGCATGTATTATCTACCATTACAGGACTATGAATCCCCGATGTATTCTGCAATTCACAACAAAATTGTTAGTTCACCTTTCTCATCAAAACAAAAATGCTCTAGACAAGTAATACTCACTGGAGGTGAGGAAGAATAAGGATTTTGAGTTGGAGGCATGGCAGGACAACCCCACACATCCGCATGCATCTGGAAAATGTGAGAAATGTTATTTGTCCACATTCCGAACTTCTTCCATGATACTTTTACATCAATCTACATGCATGTTAAAAGAATAACAAAACATGTGATCTACGATATAATACCAAAGATAACAAGTTACCCCCGTATAAGGCTTCCAATGCCAACCGTCTGCTGGTGGCCATGGGGGATAACCAGGAGGACCCCATATATGTATTCCGGCAGGATGACTGCCAGCAGCTCCCCACATAGGATACACCGCACTGGGTGGGACAGTATGATTAGAGTGATATGGAGGGTAGGCTATTATAGGTTTGTGTGGATAGTAACTCCTATGTACTAGATCTCTTTGGTGTGCTAATCTCCGGTCATCCTCCTTAGGCAGAATATGCCTCCTATGCATTCGATATTTCTGCATGGAAAGAGGCAATAAACATCATTTAGGCCTTAACAAACAAAGCAGTCATATCAATTCGTTCCATCTGCCAATTTCACCAATGTTGGATTCTTTTCGAAATAAAAACTTAAAATCTCAAAATATTGCAAACAAGCAATTTAATCTTAGGAACAATGCATTGACAATAACCGCAGAAACATACAAGCAGTATAAAGAAATGAACTAGAGAAGTTCCACCTTGAAATTAACCAAAAAATCAGAAAGAAGTGTATTCTTCAAGCAAGCAACCAATAAATAATTGTACTACTAACCTGCAGATGACTTGCTACATTGTGCCGTGTCAATCCCTCAACCTTCATCAACTCTAGTATTCGTGAAGGAATGGCTTGATCTACTCCTAGTAGCTCAACTGCCTGAACAAATTTTTTGTGCAGATCAGGCGTCCAATCCACCTAAGGCCCGGCCAGGAAAAAGGAAATAGAGTAACAGCAATTAGCTATCATTTTAGATACAAAATTAGCAAATCTACAATTTGAACATGACATCAAAATTCAAATTAAGGAAATACTGCCATATAGATTCCGTTTTAGAAATCATTTGGGAAAACATAATGTCCAAAATAAATTAGCAAATCATGCTGAAAAGACAATGCATTACATCCATACATATTAATGCTAACTAAACTTTCAAGGCCCACAAATTTGAGAATTTGGAATAAATTTTGAATTGGTTAGTGGTGGAGCGTATAGACAAAAGGTTTAATGGCATGTGATACTAATTACCTTCATCTTCTTTCTATTTGCTTTAGTCCCACAGGAATTGTGAAGACTGGAAGCTTTATTTGGGATCTCAGCTGCAGCACTAGAACTGTTTAGGTGGTCTTTACTTTGCGGAAAAGAAGACAACACATTCTCACGCTGGAAACAAATGTTATTCTCATTATTGACATGAACAATAGAGCCATCCTCCTCTTTGATTACAGCTCCTCCTATGCTCTCTGGATGGGCCCCAAGTAGAGTTGCTTCAGCCATTCCACTAGTAGTTTCGACAGATTTAGATTCCCCATCCTGCTCACCACAATCTTTTTCTGTTGAACAGTTTGTATTATCTTGGCAGTCTGCATCATCCACTAGCCTCCCTCCTTGGTTTAATTGTGGGGTTGAAGGTGCAGGATACTTATCACTAGAAGGTGATCGTTCGGATTCATTTTCATGCATGGAACACGTATTTTGTGTCTCCTCTAGCTTCTCCTCCTTAATCTCTGCAGTTTCCACTTTGAGCTGCAGCATGGAAATCACTGAATCCTTTACGGGCTTTAGTGAATCAGGGAGGACGGTTCCTCCTGCATTAAATGCCTGATTGGAAGTAATGCAGTCAGTGTCCTTTCCATCTTGCTGAATGGGAATTATAACAAGAGTGTATATCATAAACAAAATTGTGACAGACCTTATGAACCACATGCTGCCATATATTCCTCAGCTTGTCTTCTGACAGTGGTTTCCGAAGGAACTCAACTGCACCGAGCTGCGAATATATTATCAATTAAGTAAATTGTTAATCAAAATGTCCATTTTGGTTTACTAACAAATGTTCATTCACCTATATGATTAGGCAGGCATCCAGTTTAAGTTGAAATTCGACAGAGTTATAAAATCTGAGAAGTATCCTAATCCGGGAGCAAAGAGAGCAAAAACAAAGGTATACATAACCAAACGGAGAGTTCAAGCTGACCATTGATTAAACAAGTTTATCTTATTTTTCATGCAACACAGATTAAAAGAAATAAATAATGAATAAAGGGATCAGAAGCTTACCGTGATGCACTTCATCATTGTGCTCAAGCAATGAATGTTTGAAGTCACTGAAATGGAAAATAATTATGCCGTACATTAGAAGCCATAAGTTGCTATCTTTTATAACAAAAAAAATTCTAAATGTTCCAAAAAAAAAGAAAAATGTCTCTGCTCATCTATTCTTTCTGCTATTTTATTGTTGATATGGAACAATTTCTATAAATCAAATATAATGCATCACATAGAAAAGGCAGAATTCTGACAAAAAATAATGGATTTTATGTCATACGCATAGTTTGGTAGATTTGGTGACTTTGCAGAAGAACTTACTAATGGTAGGCAAGTCCTTGGCATTTTCAAGAAACTTGAAACATCCATTGCTATTGTTTGTGCTCACCTGCATCCATGTCACAAGGATAATAACTACATAAACAACCAATCGCAGATTTCAACTTGATAATGGGGGGAAAACAACCACCTTGAATCACCTTCTGAACTAAAATCATAATGGAAGTAATGATTTACGGTATGTCTCTATTAATGCATCCCACAAACATAAGCGATTCATGAATAAGTTTTCAGTTCATTTGACTATTCAAGTTAACAATTTTATAGAATATGAAACTAATGTATCCAACTATAGGATCAATACCTCTACGATGGCAACATGGAAGCTTTCTAGTTTGTTTGAAATTGCTGATAAAGCTTCCTTCTCGTCACAGAATGTAAAAACTGAAAAAGGCAAGTCTAAATTACAAATGAAAGGAATTCCAAGTGAGAGAACCAAGCATCTTATAGGTTGTAATGTTACAGAAAATGAACCAAGAAAAATGTCAAAGTGAAATGTCTATATTTATGTCCATCGATCGCAGATCTCAAAGATGCATTGTGCACCCAAAAT
The DNA here is from genome assembly GCA_948243855.1 of Flueggea neowawraea. Classification (NCBI taxonomy): domain Eukaryota; kingdom Viridiplantae; phylum Streptophyta; class Magnoliopsida; order Malpighiales; family Phyllanthaceae; genus Flueggea; species Flueggea neowawraea. The sequence goes on from CAODLS013014466.1 coordinate 15,449, forward strand.
GCCACCGGCCTCTATTTCCATTTTCTAAGTTAGAGCATGAATGGAACAAAAACACTTAAAAAAATAGGATGAAATAAATTAGAAGCCCACAGATTTCAAGTTTCGAAGAACGGAAAATCGATAGAGCATCATTATAGGAGTATAAATGCAGTGACATCACTACTTAAATATCCAATTGAAAATCAGTTTTAAACACTTTTGTTTAACCCCATTAAAAATTTCCAAATGTAATGTAGGCAAATTTTTAATCTCTTAATTCAACATCTTGAAAGAACCCTTATTACGGTACATTTAACCAGAGAAGCAGAATTTTTGCTTTTCATGAACTTTTGTCTCAAACATCCTAAATCAAACAAAACTGAATCGCTAAACCAAATTAGTATAACAAACAAAGTACTTATTATTTATTTGCAGAGAAAGTGGTGGACCAACAAATGTGGAAAAGTTAGGTGAAGTCAATTTGACAATGCAGCCCAAATTACTAATTCACTAATAAAAGAGGAGAATCAAAATCTCTAACCAATATACTCCATTGCTTCGAGTTTCGATTTTATCTCTGCAGCAGAACTGGTGTCCTCGTCAAGGAGAAGGACTCTGAGGCCCTTTGGGAAATCCTTCCATGTTGATAATTCATTAGCAGTGCAAACCATAGCTGGTTTGGCATCGTTTCGCGGGCGGCCAACTAGTTTCCAAGATCAGTGATTATCAACATCCAAAAACAACCCTGAACACTAATACATCAATTTCACATCAAATCAGCTATTAATCCATCTGATTTAATGCATATAAAAGACGATAAAAAAATTACAATTAATTCAAGATGAAGAAATCTCAGCATTTTGAAAACAGTAAAATTGAAGATGGACCAATACGGTATTGTCAAAATTAAGACTGGAAATATGCACTGATCTTTATAGATTAACTTAAGAAAATACACTGCCGGAAACAGCACATACATTTCTTTATATCTGATAATGGACTTCTAATAAGTACAAAGATTTATCCATGCAAGCCACCATGGCTACACCATCTCTATGGTACCGAAAAAACAATTTAATTCCACAACACTAACATCAGAAAGAACCCAGGTAGGAAATTGTTAACTCCATGTAAAGCTACTATTGTATCAGCTGCAAGAAAAGGAAGATCTCGTTCAAGGACTCAAGATCGTACAGCCAAAGAATACATTAAAACCCCTTGAAACGCCTCTTTAACATTACAAAGTGAAGGACTTGAAATTCTCCACCACACAAAGCGAAGAAAACACCACTAAAAAAAGGTTTCTCAAGAAAAAAAAAAAAATGGGTATTGTTGAGAGTGAAAAGACAAAAAAAAGAATTGCTAAAACCCCACAAACATGCATGCACAAGTTATCAACTAATTACAAAAAGATCAGTAAACACATAAGAAATTAAAAAAAAAACACACACAAAAAGAAAAACACAGTTTGATCAAATGCAAGGCACTTAACGCTGAAAAGAACACACTGATGACTAGTTTTCATGCATGTAAACATGTGTGAGTGTGTATGTGACATAAATTTATGTGCTTACTCAAAGAATAGAGTGAAGAAAGTCATCTTCTTCTTTTGGTGAAGTCTTCTTTCTTTCTTTAACTTACAGGTCAGTGGGTTGGATGCATATAAGAACAAGACTCTCTGAAGAGAGAGAGAAAGAGAGGTGTTTAAGTGCGCTTTCTGCAATGGGTGCCTGTGACGTCTGTAACACAGAAAGTTACTTTTGTTATTGCAAACCCATAAAAAAAAGGGACTTCTAAAAGTTTAAAATCCACCTTTTCAAGTGAATATTTTTATACGTTAACCCTTTTCAATTGTTCTGATCATGAATAATAATAGGAGTGTTAATTCATTTTATCATATTATTTTTCTATCATATATTATTATATTTGATATAAATATTATAAAAATTAATTTATATTATTTATATTTTATTATAATTGTGTATTTATAAATTATGTTATCGTGTCAAAAATTGACAGTTATAAATAATAAGAATATTATTGAGTTAATTTTTCTGTGCAAAAAGATGATTCATATTAGTGTAAATATTTTATACTAATAATTTGATCTTTTAAAAATAATTAAAAAAATATTAATTATATAATTTGTTAGAGTTATGGCTCACACTAGAGCATTCGTTCTAGAACACTGTCAAATGATCATATGACATTGGCGATGTAATATTTGGTACAATTTATGCGCCTAATATATAGTACAATCTGCTCGACCGTTTCATAAAATTTTATTTATAGCATAAACAACCAAAAACTAACATCAAATAAATAAACCACAACCGAGCACAAAAACTATGCCAAACATCATGCAATTACTGCCACTATTTTTGACAATAATTGTACACAAGCTCTATCGTGCACAACTGTAACAAATCACAAATTAGTGTATTTTTTATTATTTTTAAAAAATTGAACCATAAATACAAAATGTAAAAAAGCTTGTGTAAAAAATTATTATTAGATTGATCAAATGTAGATAAACAAGTATTGGATAAAATTCGTGTGGTTAATTCATTTGATCACTGTTTTTAGCTGCTGTTAGGACAATTTGTCGCATCAGTTATTATTTTTTCTTTTGCCAAAAACTGAGCAATGATGCATCAAGTGTTTGGCTTGAAAAGGCTTACTTGAAAGGAAAGTACCCTAATTGGTAGAATTGTATAATTTCGAGTTTGCCAATGTAATGATGTGTAATTAGCTCCTTTCTTCTGGTGATCATTGATTTCTGTCCATCAAATCATTTATTTTTTGGTAAAATTCACGATGGTCCCTGAGATTTAGTGTATTTTCATCACAGTATCCACTAGTTCTAAAATAGTCACTTCGATCTCTCACATTTAATTCCATTAGTTTCACTTAACTGAAAAGGTAAAAAGACAAATTTATCTTCAAATTTAAAACTTATTTACTCATCCTAAACAGAACCGAACCAAAGTGAATTCACCCCAACACCCAACCAAACCCATCCATTCCAAAACTAAAACCAAAAAGTTAACCCAACCTAAACACCTAACATAACCCACCCTTCTTTCTTCTTTATTTTCTCTCTCAAGGACCCGAAAACCACCACCACCACCAAAATTAAAAGCAAAAATTCTAACCCAACCTTACATACCTAACCCGAACCCACCCGTTCCTCTTCATCTCCCATCACGATCTTCCTCGTCCCTCTTCTTGCTCTCTCTCTCTCTTCCTCTTAACCACTACTGTCACTCACCTCTCACTCTTTGTCACACTCCATCGTAGATCTCGCCTCTCTCTTCCTCACACTCCTTTGCGTCTCTCTCTCACCACACACTCTCCTCCCTCATTTCCATCTGCAACGCCCAAGGCAAACCTATCATTAAGGAACAAGAAGAACTCCTCCACTCCAAACCTTTCGTCGTCGCCACAATCGATGAGATCGAGAAGCTATGCGCCCCTCTCTCCTCCGCCGTTTCAGAAGAAATCTCCCTCCCTTCGTCCCTGCCCAGACCTTTCTCTTCCGATATGCTTTGCACTCTGCTTCTTCTATGTCTTCCTCACTTCGTCGATCTCTCTTTTGCTGAAAAGTTTAAGTTCTGTTTAATTATTTTGTCATTAATTAATTATGTTAAATATGTGAAGTGAGACTGGTGGATTGATAGATCTGAGGAATCGAGGGTCGGCGGAGATAGAAGGAATTGAACCATGTGATTTGTGATTTGTTAAGGAGGCATGTCACGAATTTTGATACTGAGGATGATGGAGTTCTGTTTTTCAATTTCTAGGGCGGTTGTTTTGGATTCAAAGTGGTGGCAAAAATGGTGGGTGTAGGTTTGGGGTTTTGTGGCTTTAGGTGACGGCAGCGAACGACTTGAAGAAGAAGGTGGAGGATGAGAGTTTGAAGAAAGCGTATGCGTTCTTGATTTTTGTAATTCAATTTGCAGTTGCTTTGATGTTGATTATTGCTCTGATGTTAAGTTTTGTAATTTCATATTATTATTTTTGCTTGTGTTTTGATTCAAAGAACTCTTGAGGTTTGTTGATTGTAGATATTGATTTCGATTTTCATCTCTTATTTTGAATTTTGTTTGGATCTTGGGTTTGTAGATTTTGCAATCAATTGTTTGTTTTCTAGTGTTGTGGGGACTGCGTTGGTGGATGTTGGCTGAGAGAGAGTTGATGAGAGAGAGACAGAGAGTTTAGTTGTTAGAGAGAGAGTGTGTTGATGAGAGAGAAAAAACAGAGAGTATTATAGGGGTATTTTTGTCATTAAATACTTAAAATTAGTAGGGTCTATTTGTCACGTCAAAAAATTCGACGTGACTAGTTATATTTTACTAACAGTGACAGACGGAGGGACCGGAGTGACTATTTAGAATTAGTAGGAACCGAGATGAATAATATACCAAACCTTAAGGACTGTCATGAATTTCACCCTATATTTTTTCGGATAGGACCATACTCATGGTAACTGAACTTTGGACACTCAAATCATTTATAAGTGTTGCCTTTATAACAAGGCTATGTTTATTGAGTTTGTAGTTCATTAGTATTAGAGTAAATTTCAGCATTTTTATACAAATATAATAACTTATCAAAAATCTAACATTTATATTTTTTTTGATTCATTATGTTTGTCAGAAATTAGGAAAATCAATCAATGGATAATTATTTCTGGCAACCAGAAATCTAACATTTATTTTACAACAAAATGACTTTCTAATTTAAAGTGGGGAAAACATTTTCTAATAGAGTGATCAGTGATAGACTCTTACCTCACCAACTGCTCTAAATAATTTTAAAAATAATAAATAATATGTTTACTATATTTTTCATAGAACAATCAAACAATGAAAAATAACAATAGGTAATTTATAGTTCATTGTTATTGGAGTAACAATAGTGTTGAGTGGTGTAGGTCGATTCGCAATATAAGCAAATAAATTAACTTAACTATAAAAAACAACAAAAATGAATTTCCATAATCCATCAGAGAAATGTTTTACGCCAAAAAACAGATGCGTGTAAAAATAGTTTACAAAGCTAAAATTTAATTTCTGAATTATGTTCATTATTGAAAAATTTAAAAAAGATAGACATGGGCTTAATAGTAAAATTATATTAATTTTACGATATAATAACCTTAACATATTTGTTCATTATTAGAGTGATAAACAAAGTGCTAAACACGCATTTTTTATTTTACAATAATGTATAATTCAAATTGTGAAAGCATGAGGCCACCATGTATTTCTTTTGAAATCTATTTATTTTTATTTTTTAAAGGTCATAATTTCTGTTTTATAAATATTTTGAGGAAATTTTTCGAAGTAAAAGCATAAAAATGATAGTTGTATAATAATAAGATTATGTTCAATATGTTCTCTTGATCGTAGTATCTTGAACAAATTGGTTTCTGGAAAAAGGAAATATCAATCATAAGGCAAAATTATTTTTTTAAAATATTAAAGTCCACCCAAAACTAGTTCAAGTGATAAAATATGTGTTATCAACCCTAAAAACTAGGGTTACTCTGGTTTTTTTGAACATTCTTCCAACAAAATCTTTTTCCCATTGCTATCTTGATAATAACATGTGTACTATATCTTGAGGTTATTTGCATTAGAATTAATCCATGTCTCTTGTTATTTTGCTTTTAAACCAATCTTACGATAAGAGTAAAATTATTCATTCAGTTATTATTTATTTTTTACAAAGATGTTACATCCCCTATTTCAAACCAATCTCAATTTACAAAGATGTTACATCCTGTATTTTGCACAGTTTTTATTTATTTTTTTTCTTTCTTGTCTATTTTATATGAATTCGTTGAATTTTGTCAAAAAATAAATAAATAAATAAATAAAGTAAATCTCAAATATAAATTATCTAACGCAGAGAATATTGATTTTCAGATTTGGAATCTGAAATTAAGAAAATGAAAAAATGACCTCAACATGTATATGTAACAAGACAGATCGTTCAAGTAAAGAAATTTACGTAGAACAGACTTAATTAAAGCTCCAAATAACTTAATCCTCAAGGAATTAATACAAAAGGATTAAGGGAAAAGTAAAAAGATTAATAAAGGTTTAAGATTCAGTGAGTGAGCAGCTATGAGTGAAGACCAATGGACGATGGGAAATAAAACGTGAAAAAAAAAAGTTAAAAAAAGTGCCATGGATTATATCCTTAATCATCGGTAAGCCTCATACTACGGGATTGTCTATTTTGGATTTATTTGCTATGACGTTCATATGAGTTGACAGAAGAATGTACATATAAATTATTTTTTGTATCAACTGTTAAATGATGTGGGCATCATGATATTATAATAACCCTCAATTGAAGTAAAGGGATTTGCGAATACATTCTTTTACTCGATTTTTTATATATGACGCCAATTATTTTGGACAATACTTTTTAATGATTGTAGGGCCTCTCAATGTGATATTGTTCATTTTGAATTTACCCTTTTATAAACTGAGACCTTCACTGTTTTATTCTTAAAAAAGCACTTTAGTGGGTCACTGTTGAGAAAAAATGTGTTTATGAGCTACTCTTGACGTTAAAGGCTAAACGATGTTGAAATCATGACATTTTGGGAAAGTAATATATTTCAGGCCCGATTAAGCATATTTTCAAATGACACCATTATTTCCTATAAGTGACAAATTTTAAGTTCTTTCATCAAAAGAAGAGGTTTCGAACCTTTTACTTTAGGGCGAATTTTTGGGTTCATATATTATATCAATCACGAGATATCACTAAAATGAGAGTAATTTTGAAGATTTGTCAATTACTTAAATGAGAAGGGGAGAAAAAAAAAATAAAGGGGAACTTCAATCTCTTGTCTCTTTCACTTTGGCGAAAGCCTTTCTATATTATTGAATCGTACACTTTTTTTTTCAATTATGGAATCGTACATTTTGATTATGAGTAGTTTACTAGTTGGTTAGCTAACAAATGATGTTACATGTTTTTGGTAATAATGTTGTATTTCCGTAAGCATAATTGCCAGTCAAATTTGGCATAAAACGTGTTAAAACAATACCCCAATCAAGATTATTTTATAATCGTCAATTATACATTCAAAATATAATATTCCAAATTAGAATGTAGAGTATATTGACTATGTTTATTTTATTTTGTATATATTCTACTTTACTTTGTTTCATTTATTCAATAACTACATTTTGCATTCAAAGGCATATTAAATAGGCGCATTTAGTTAATACCACTGAACAGTTTATATTCATACTCGGTTGCCTCATGAACTTCAAAATATATTTTATATCCTTTAAAAGTGCTTTGTAGTCTCACAAGCCCCTCAATGTATTTCTCCCTACAGCCTCCTCCCTCTGATTCTATCTATCCTCCTTTTTTTTTTCTGCACTCTCGCTCCCTGATTGCTAAATCTACATATGGATAATATGAGTGCCATTCTAAGAAATCATTTGATTTAATAGATTTTTGATATGCCATCTTGCACTAGTATAATATTTGACTTCCTTATAAAATGATCTTTTGTATAATTCTAAATTTTCAATTAAGAATATATGTTTTTCAATGATATTTAAGAATTCTTAATATTTTAAGTTTCCAATGTTGTTTCTTTTCGTAAATGTTTTATTAAAGGTTATTTTAAGAAACAATTTATATTAGTTTATATTTTTTTATATTACTATTTTTATAAGAATGATAATTTTGTAATTACATATTCAGTATATCTTCTATTTCAATATTATTTGACCAAATACAAATAAGATTATTAAACCATCATTAAAAATGCCCCTAAACATATATGGTACTCTATTTTATATACTATACTATACTATACTATACTATACTATACTATACTATACTATACTATACTATACTATACTATACTATACTATACTATACTTTACTTTACTTTATCTTAATTTACTATAATAGACTACCATACTCACAATCCAAAAAAATTAAAGTGCAAGGGACACAAAGTTAATAGAAAGTGACCTTTTTTTTATTTGAGGGTGTAAACACACAAGTTTGTATCAATTCAAGGATCAAAATAGCAACAAATCTTAAATAACTTGAAGAAACTAAATTTAACGTCAAAATACATGATTTTGGCATATGAAATATATTTTACTACTCTCTTATGTCCCCAAATTCGATATGATTACCAACACAGCGCATACAAATTTTGAATTTAACACAGCAAATACTTTAAAGTCATTGCACAAGGCAAGGAACAAAGGCAAATATAGAGCAGTGGCAGGGGCTGTAAAATTCCAACCAAAGCAGGCAGCTGAAGCTAGCATATGAAGTTACATGTTGTGCAGCAACTATGTGTTCTCACATCAGATATGTGTATATAGATAAAAAGGTTTATAAGTATAAGAATCTGACTACTTAAGTAACCCAAGTTTGAACTTTTAAGTTTAGTAGTTGGTAGCCCATTGGTCGTCAAATATTGCTTAAGGACAGCTGCGTGCTTATGCCGGGTCGTGACAATTATAGTATCAGAATCACTCCGCATGCAAATTTGAACGATGGCGGTGTAAACCTCAACTGATGGCGATTGTAGAGCAAACCTCAGGAGTGAGAGGAAGTCCCTAAATCTAGGCAAATTCCAAATTCGCAGGTTGAGTATAAGCAAATCCCACACCGACAAAACACGGAAAAGATTTTGGGCATCATTATTAGAAGTCCTAAGATTCTGGGCATCATGATTGGAAATCTTGGCGACGAGAAAGTTGATAACCTATGGAAGTGGGAATTGTAACATCCCAAATAAAGCAGACAACAGAAACTAGCAGGTGAAACTACCTGCTGTGCAGCAGCTCTGTGTTGCCACATCAGATATGTATATAAGATGGAAAGGTTTATAAGGACATGGTTACTTAAGTAATCAAAACTTAAACTTTTGAGATCAGTGGATGGTAGCCCATTGGTTGTCAAATATTGCTTAAGGATAGTTGTGTGCTTATACCAAGTCATGACAGGACAGTTGCCCCCTTCCCTCACCAAAAGACTTGAGTCCCAAATTTTTCCTTCTTCATTTTTCCAAAGTGCCCTCCTATCCCTTTCCATTTTCCTTCTCCCAATTTTCTTTTTTAGTTCACTATTGCTAAGGTAGTCCTCCTTTTTATTAGTTTATTAAAATTTAGCCCCCATATTTTTTTTTTGTTTTTTTTGCCTCTCCTTTATTTTTAATTTAATAAGAGTTAGTTTCCTATTTTTATTGAGTATATTAAGAGCTGGTTTTCTATTTTTTTCAGCTTTTAACTTATAGTTAATCCCCATTTTATTAAAGGTTAGTTCTAGGATACTACTACCTCGATTAATCGCCAATAGCTCCTTATTAGCAAAATCAAAGGCATCTCAAGAAGAGATATGCACACACAGATGACCCATATGTACAGAGAATCAAAAACAGCTACTGACTGATTGGCGAAGTTTGCATCAAATTCGAGTGGAAGTTTACATTATTTTGACATCTTCCTCGGATATTGATCTTGTTTTATGCTGCCAATAGTGGTTTTCTGCTTTGTATGTGTCCCGTGGTGTAAGTATGTTTTTCTCTTAATAAAAAAATTACTAAAGTTTAGCCCCCTTTTTTTTAATTTATCTACAAGTGAAAGAATTCAATCATAAACAATATATTTAACAAATAAATAAATAAAAATATCTCAAGATCTTATTCGAAGTGTGCAGCAAAAGGAATACAATTGGAACAAGAATGACTCGATACTAGTATAGTAAGCAAACCACAATCGTGTTATTGACGGGAATGCAAGACTTAAATCGCGACCTAAATGCTGCAGAGAGATCTATGCAAAGCTGTGCATGTGTGCAAGTGAGAAGAATTCTTTTCTCAGAAAGGCCAATGATGCACTGATGAGGAGGGGAGAGTATCTCTGCTTTCGTATTATGTCTAATGTAATCTAGGATTTTGTGTCAAGTTTTTATATGCCTGATTAGTATGAGCTCTCCTACATTAATAAGAAGCTCATACACAAAACCTAATCGGATTACACTTATTAATCCTACTCTAATAAGGTCCAACTAGATGCTCAATTCTAGTGTGATTCGGTTCTATCCATAATTCATCATGGATGAACCTGCTTTTTCTAACAATGAGCTAGGCCCTTATTTATTTTTAATTTAATAAGTTTTTTATCTAGATAATTTACTAAGAGTTAGGCCCCCATTTCTTTTAATTTATTAAGAGTTAGATTCGTTTTTTTGTTGTTTAAGGTAAAAGAAACATAAATAGCTTCCCCTACGCTTTTTCTAAATTGTCACGATTCATTTACAACTATAACTGTAATAATAGAATAATGAAGAATAATGAATTCAATAATAATACAATATATAGTTGCTTATTTTTAGTTCAATTTTACATCAAAATAGGATCGGGATAACTTTGACAACTGATAACATTTACAAATTGATACAAAAGTTCATCTTTTTTTTTTTGGCGTCAACACAAATTTATGTATTTGTATGTACAGCAACGACACTTATATATCGTGACTCATTTTATGATAAAGTCACTTATAGTAAATGTATAGAACATAGAAAAGGGACATTTTCTTTATATACATACACATATATTCAATGTAAACCGAAAAAACGATTTATAAATTTATTGTCAACTATATTTAATTTAGAAATAACACATCAATTTCATCACCCCTGTATTCGTTTAGTCTAAAACGAATAATCAAATGTTGAAAACTTAATTTGTTCAAAAAAATAAAAAAAAAAACAAAGATAACAAAGTTAATCGTCCTTGAAATTACCCTAATTTAGTTACATATATATATATATATATATATATATATATATATATATATATATATATTTTTATATAAAAAATAAATTTTTATGTGTGTGTGTTATTTTTTTTTTTATATTATATTTTT